>JAVJAQ010001750.1:471259-564019 GCA_032362365.1 Zygogramma bicolorata
GAAGAGTGGGAGCGTAGCGACGTCTCCCATCATTATCTGAGATCTGTAGTACCTAACTTTCCCGGTGGTTATATATCCGAATTGCATTTATGATCAAAAATCAAATCAATGTGACTCTGAGAGACGTTAACGTGATATCATTAAGCTTTGTTGAAAAACCTTATCAGTTGCTGAATTCAACATATCATATTATCAACGTCAGAAAGTGATTTTGACATCGACAACATCGGTGAGTGAATAACTCACCGACGCCGAACAACCAGTAAACAACACACATACTCCAGTCTATGACGGTGAAAAAAGTGTTAACTGTGTATTTATCCCATACAGCACCGATTCGTATGAAAATTTGGATATAGGTTCTACTTACTCTCTATTCCAAAATCTACCCCGTGCCGAGGGTTGCTTTCTCCCTGGGGGTGGATGCCACCCCTTCTTGGGGGTTAAAAAATGTTTATTGGAAATAAGTGCGGAAATCAATAGATTGACTGATTCTAAGCACTTTTTGTTCAATGAAGTTTTTTCTGAAAAGCAATTCTTTTCGACTTATTCGCGAGTGGAATTGTCGGTTTTCAGTCAAAAAAAAACACGTTTTCAGATCCTCTTTCGCGAATAACTGGAAAATAATGCATCTAATCGAAAAACCTGTGGAAAGCAAAATTATAGCTTTCGAAAAAACAAAGGTGATTGTTCATTTGCGATTTATGCAAACCCACTACAAACTGAATAATTGCTTGTTGAAAGTTGATTGGTATTATCAAACGACAAAATGGAAAGTTTCTACGTACAATAACCAAAAACCAAAGCATTTTTCGGGAAAAACTAATTGGACCTTTACTGAAAACCTTCAGAAATCTTTTATTTTTGTCATTCAAAAAAGTTTCTAGCACTAAAACTGACCGAGGTATGAAGGAAATAATGTTGAATCCTGTTTGTTTGTTGAAAAAAAACTGTGAATAACTCATCCTCTCTCCTCCCCCCTTTGGAAAAAATCGTTGTTACTCCATAATTCACTTCATTCATGTTCTTTCAATCAGTTATGAGTTTTTCATCAATTGAAAGTACGTAGTTTTGGAAAAAATTGAGATTGAAGAGAAAAAATCATATACGTAATTCAGCGAAAAACCACAGTTTCTTCGAAGTAAGTCAAAAAGTATGGGACACATGCAGAAATTTTCGGAGAACAAAATTGAAGGCTAGTCTTTTCTGAAAATTTCAGTGTTTCATTCTTTTCTGCAGGATGAAAATAGAGTAATATATGGCCAGTTAAATATTGTGAGGTTTCGTGCAGAGTACCTCTTTTGAGTCCTTTTAGCATGAACCTTTTCAAAAATATAATCTGAAACAAAAAATAATGTGAATGAGCTTATAGCTCTTGAAAAAAGCTACAAAATACTCCTTTGGTTGATTTGATTGCTTGAAGACTAAGCGAGTTATGGGAAAAAACCAAACACAATTTTCGTAGAAATTAGAGTATGTACATTAGTATATTGAAGAATACACATGGTAACTATATTTCAGGCCTAGTGGAACTATATGTATATTATATATGTATACATACATATAGTTCCACTAGGCAACGATTTTTTCCGAAGGGGGGGGAAAAAGAGGATGAGTCATTAACAATTTTTCTCAAGGAAAAAATAGGATTCAACATTATTTCCTTCATACCTCGGTCAGTTTTGATGCTAGAAACTTTTATAAATAACAAAAATAAAGGATTTTTGAAGGACTTCAAAAAAGGTCCAATTAGTTTTTCTCGAAAAATGCATTGGTTTTTGGTTATTGTACGTAGAAACTTTCCATTCTGGCGTTTGAAAATACCAATCAACTTTCAACAAACATTCATTCAGTTTGTAGTGTGTTTGCATACATCACAAATAAACAATCGCCTTTGTTTTTTCAAAAGCTATAATTTTGCTTTCCGCAGGTTTTTCGATTAGATGCATTATTTTCCAGTTATTCGCGAAAAACGATCTGAAAACGTTTTTTTTCCCTGAAATCCGACAATTTCACTCGCGAATAAGTCGAAAAGTATTGCTTTTCAGAAAAAACTCCATTGAACAAAAAGTGCTTAGAATTAGTCAATCTATTGATTTCCGCACTCATTTTCAATAAAAAATTTTTCACTCCCAAGAAGGGGTGGCATCCACCCCCAGGGAGAGAGCAACCCTCGGCACAGGGTAGATTTTGAAAAAGAGTGTATGTAGATCCTGAATCCTAATTTTCATGCGAATCGGTGCTGTATGGGATAAATATACGGGAAAATGGTCATAGACTGTTTCGAAATACCATTACTAATCAAAAAAGTTGGATCGTGCAAAAACTTTATCGTTTTCAGAATACGTAATTCTACCAATTACAACAATATGTTCACCGTATGGAAAAAAATTAATCCTTCAATATAGCAACTCAACATGACCCAAATGCGATGTTTATCATAGGCTATTTCCCAACAAATCTCCGTTCGCAGGAAATCCAGACACACCCTTCACATTTCCTTCAGTATCTGAAGCCCGAACGCAACCCCTTGTAAGGATCCCACCTAGGTAGTTAGACGGTTTTCGGAAGCGATGTAATTCCCAACGACTTCCATACTCCCTTACCGAAGCACGTTTGGCCGGAACACTGGCCAGACATATGTACGAGGGTTCCCAGATAAACATTTTGCATTTTCAGTACATGGTTTTTCTGGAGGTTTCAGTCAGTGCCATGCTTGTACGTCATTATCGAGAGATATTTCGCTAAATTTCATTTCGCATCCTTCATTTGGGTGAATTATAGAATTTCATTCAAAAATATTGATTCGCAACAAAAATATAACAATAATAATTATCATACCATTATTCATGTATATTTCAGACAAATTCGGAGAATCGGCAACAGTGTTAAAAAAAATTCAGGAGATTCCTAGGGTTTTTGGTAGAAATTTATAACAAAAATTGTACTAGAGTTATAACATATTCTTGTATTTTTGTAAAAAAATTAATATCCATAACGTAAAGAAACCGGCTTCTCATGATATCCTTTATTGTGTCAACCAAGGATTTTCGATAGAAATGAAAACTTTATTCCGATTTCAATTCTGAATGTTTCAATGGCTGACATCACCTACGTTTGTGTTAACAATGTTGCCGGTTCTCAGAATTTTCTGATATATTCATGAATAATGTTATTTCAAAATTGATATTGTCATAACTTTGTTGCCAACGAATATTGTCCAGTAAAATTCCAGAATTCACCTGAATTTGGGATTCTGCTGAATCAACTAGTGTTGTCGAAATTTCACTAAAAAATCGCTAATGAAATTTAGCAATTCATAAAATTTCAATAGAACATAGTATGCTCTGAATTTTGAAATTATATGTTGCAAACTCGGTGCGAACGTGAACTTTTTGACACTCTTCATGCTGAAAAAGAGAAAAACAATCGATCGGAAAATGTAGATTTTATGAGGTAGCTCCAGTCACACTGTATATATAAACATATGAATCCATACTATTTTAACACCAAATTATCTACCCACACTGTTTCTTTATTGAACCAATCTGGAATCGGGGTCATCCAGTATGATATTCTACATGAGGAAATGTAATTGTTGAAAATATCAGACTCAATGAACTGTACTGTATTTCTGAATATCAAATGTTCAACTCTGCAATCAAGCATATGGTGCCATGAACAATGCTTTTGTTCAAACCGTATTTCACGTCTGTGGCCACCTGATGATGAGGCAATGCATGGCTGATTCACAACCCTAAAAAGTGTTTTGTTTACTAGCGATGCAGTATGGAGATAGTGTTTCTGCCAATCCTTCGAAAAGGATAATATATTCCTGAAAACTTTTTCATTATTCAAAAGCCTGAATGTGTTTCAGATGTGGTGGCGTGCTGATAATGGCTTAAATACTCACAAAATAGTGTGGGGTATCCTATAATAATAAAGTGTCCTATAATAATAAGTGTATAATTATTTTTCACGTGATCGGCGGACGACCTGATTTTTTCCCGAACTACTCAGGCAATCTTCTTATATATTGAGTGAATACCCAAAAAAGAACTGAATAATTCAATTCGCCTTCAGTTCTGAATTGCTTTGCAATGAAGTGATACTAGACTGAGGGCTCCTACCAAAAGGTGAGTCACGAGAGCTCTTTTGCGATTTCACTATCCACCAAAGCCGTTGAAGAGCAAAATTTGACTGATACGCAAAGTTACTGAACATTCAAATGTAAAATTATATCTACCGCAACCTCAAATTCAAAAATTTTCTCCAAAACATTAGTCGTTTACTATTTTTCATCAGTAACAGAACAGTGTAATTTCAATTTGATAACCCAGGAGGAATAATGACATGCAGGGCTGAAACCTGTCGGTTATTGTTAACCGTATTGAGCATAACTCATCACTATAAGGCAGTTACCGAATTACGAAGTTCTTCGATATTTTGAAGTATATAAAATTTATATTTCACGAAGATTTGCTTAATTTCGGAGATTTTCGATTATTTCAACCTATTACAATCTGAACAAAAACACTATTTGAAATATATAGAAATGTGATGAGTTTAAACTTCCACACTTCTTCAGAAATTGCTGGCTAAAAAATACTCAGCAACCTTTATAATTCGAATTTGACTTCAAGAAATTGGAAAGTGCTAATTTGCTTCAATATTCATGACAATTCTTCAAACCGAATAGCAAATCTCAACGATTGTCGCATATATGTCAGAGATTCAAAACTAAAGAAGGCGACTTTTTCTTCAACGCAGGAATTTTTCGAAGTATAGTCTACTTCGAAGTATGTATGAATAGCTTGATAATCGCATTGGTATCTTCTCTACGCACGTAAGCGGGTATTTTCATTTCATTACAATCAATGACAGGTGATGGCCAGTAAATAAGCTCTCATAATATGTAGTGCCAGTGTTCTTGTATTTCAGTGTTTCAGTGTCCCTACCTACAATTATTCATTGCTAGATGAATGTTTGACATTTCTTAAAACTTTCAGTGCTTCCCTCGTAGATAAGACTGACAGAAACTCCTGGGAATACAGCTACCCGGTGGCTATTAAAGCAGGCGCTTCGACATACCCTGCACGCCAAATTATGTGTACGTCTTCATTATTACCCAATTCGTTCAACATTTATGGCTAATTGTAGAAAGTAGTTACAGGAGTAGTTGCTTCTCCTTGGTGGACCCTCGGACTCGTTTATTAAGGTGAGGAGCTCCTGGAAGGAGATTGTTAGCACTTTATGTTACTTAGGAGTGAAATTGCCTAATAACATACTCGGGAACTGTAAGGACTTCCTAAGATGGTCATTTCTACTAGCGAATCGACATCAAAATGGCTTACCCCCAATAGTTTACTTCACTACAGAAAAATGTTGTTGGTCGATTGCGTTCAATTGTGTTTCATTCGAAATTACAAGGCGAGAAGTAACTTTTTTCTTGAGTTGAGTTGGGTTGTTAGAGGTGTTTCCACTTTTTTCTTTTCCTGGTGAACATGAACATATCGACACTCAGATGAACGCAGATGATGAAACTTCATCTTCAGATTTGAAAATGTTTTGTATGCAAAATTAAAACTTATCCGTGTATTCAGAAAATTTCAGAGAATTCTCATAACTGGTTCGAACAAAATTATTTTGAATTGAATGATCAAAAATATGTCGCTTGTACATTTTTTCTGCCCCTACAGGATACAAGTGGTAAAAATAATTCACTTGGTAATGAATTGTCATGGACATCACACATTACCTGTGAGTTGTCTCGTTTGTTTTATATTGTTGGGAAAATCCTAAATAAATAGGAACCTTTCTTAATCAACTGTATAAACGAGATTCAACAGAAAATGGATTGGAAAATCAAGACATGCAAGGGTATTTGTTGTTGAAGGTTGTCGGAGTAGGTTGCGTTGAAACAAATAAAGCCCATTTCGAACATCTTTTGTGCAAAAAAAGTGTTATAATTGTTATTCTTCTTCATCTCTTTTTTCTAACACTACATTACATTTTTTTTTGTGTAATAGACTGTATAGTCCAGTAAGTAACTGAAGATCCGAAACTAGGGAAATCTGTGAACAAGTCTATGCGTTCTTCACTTGTGGCTCAATTTGTAGGTCGTCACAGATGATTTCAAAGGACCCAAAACTCAAAACGATTGCGTTCATGGCAATGGCCAAAAATGGCCCCCCAAACCCAGAAAAATGGATTTCCCGCCAATAACTGGCTAAATATACGAATTACAGAATTTTCGTTCATACGAAAATTAAAGATCGTCTCATTATCTACAAAAAAGACTTCCATCATTTTTTCCGAAAACTCAACAGTTTTCCTCATTATCTTGAACTTTGAATCATTGAAAAATGTCAGTTTTTGCCTGAGTTATGAAACAATTCGTCCGACCCCCTCCAAGCGAATGCATAGACAACAGAATTCCTATAGAGAAAGCGGCAGCTGAAATGAGGAGAGTTTTGGGTCCTTCATCTGGAAAACTGTTGAGTTTTCGGAGAAAATGATGCGGGGCATTTTTGTAGATAATAAGACGATCTTTAATTTTTGTATGAACGAAAATTCTCTAATTCGTATATTTAGCCAGATATTGGCGGGAAACGCATTTTTCTGGGTTTGGGGGGTCATTTTTGTCCATTGCCATGAACGCAATCGTGTAAAGTTTTGGGTCCTTTGGAAACATCTGTGACGACCTACAAATTGAGCCACAACCCAATGGGCACGCGTACGTTTTTTATACGTTTTTTTCACGTAGAATTGGTTAAATAAACGTTTTTGGTTTGGAAGTTCAACGTTGAAATTCAGTTGAAATATCAACGTTAAATTCAAATCGTTTAATTATTGTTATTAATACGTCATTTTCTGATGATTCGTTGAAATCATGCTTTCATAAAACGTTCATCTGAAATGTTGATTAAGATATTAAAATAACCGTTTCCTAAACGTGATCTCTTCACCTTTTTCTGACAGTCGGTGAGAGAAAAGCGTGAAAAATATATTTATCAGAAACGTTTTTCTCCAGTCATTCTCTAACATTTATTATATATCGATCTATAATCATTAATCAACGAATTGGCAAAGTAGTCACAGTGAATAAACGTATATTAGCGACGTTGGTTAAACTCTTGTAGTACATGTTTTTTCAACGCGATCTCTTCACCATTTTCTGGACAGTCGGTAAAGAAGAAGCGTGAAAAACATGTTTATTAAAAATCTTTTTTCTTCAGTCATTCTCTAACATATATTATATATCGATCTATAATCATTAATCAACGAATTGTCAAAGTAGTCACAATGAATAAACGTTTAATCGCGACGTTGGTTCAACTCTTGTAGTAAATTTTTCTTCAACGCGATCTCTTCACCACTTACTGACAGTCGGTAAGAAAAAAGCGTGAAAAACATGTTTATCAATAAATGTTTTTCTTCTGTCATTCTCTAACATTTATTATATATCGATTTATAATCATTAATCACCAAATTGGCAAAGTAGTCACAGTGAATAAACGTATATTTGCAACGTTGGTTCAACTCTTGTAGTAAATGTTTTTTCAACGCGATCTCTTCACCATTTTTTGAAAGTCGGTAAGGGGAAAGCGTGAAACATATGTTTATCAAAAACGTTTTTCTTCGGTCATTCTCTAACATTTATTACATATATCGATCTATAATCATTAATCACCGAATCGGCAAAGTAGTCACAGTCAATAAACGTATATTCGCAACGTTGGTTCAACTCTTGTGGTAAATGTTTTTTCAACGCGATCTCTTCACCATTTTTTGAAAGTCGGTAAGGGGAAAGCGTGAAACATATGTTTATCAAAAACGTTTTTCTTCGGTCATTCTCTAACATTTATTACATATATCGATCTATAATCATTAATCACCGAATCGGCAAAGTAGTCACAGTCAATAAACGTATATTCGCAACGTTGGTTCAACTCTTGTGGTAAATGTTTTTTCAACGCGATCTCCTCACCATTTTTTGAAAGTCGGTAAGGGGAAAGCGTGAAAAATATGTTTATAAAAAACGTTTTTCTTCAGTCATTCTCTAACATTTATTATATATCGATCTATAATCATTAATCAACAAATTGTCAGAGTAGTCACAATAAATAAACGTTTATTCGCGACGTTGGTTGAACTCTTGTAGTAAATGTTTCTTCAACGCGATCTCTTCACCACTTTCTGACAGTCGGTAAGAAAAAAGCGTGAAAAACATGTTTATCAATAAACGTTTTTCTTCAGTCATTCTCTAACATTTATTACATATATCGATCTATAATCATTAATCATCGAATCGGCGCAAAGTAGTCACAGTCAATAAACGTATATTCGCAACGTTGGTTCAACTCTTGTGGTAAATGTTTTTTCAACGCGATCTCTTCACCATTTTTTGAAAGTCGGTAAGGGGAAAGCGTGAAAAATATGTTTATCAAAAACGTTTTTCTTCAGTCATTCTCTAACATTTATTATATATCGATCTATAATCATTATTCAACGAGTTGTCAGAGTAGTCACAATAAATAAACGTTTATTCGCGACGTTGGTTCAACTCTTGTAGTAAATGTTTCTTCAACGCGATCTCTTCACCACTTTCTGACAGTCGGTAAGAAAAAAGCGTGAAAAACATGTTTATCAATAAACGTTTTTCTTCAGTCATTCTCTAACATTTATTACATATATCGATCTATAATCATTAATCACCGAATCGGCAAAGTAGTCAGTCAATAAACGTATATTCGCAACGTTGGTTCAACTCTTGTGGTAAATGTTTTTTCAACGCGATCTCTTCACCATTTTTTGAAAGTCGGTAAGGGGAAAGCGTGAAACATATGTTTATCAAAAACGTTTTTCTTCGGTCATTCTCTAACATTTATTACATATATCGATCTATAATCATTAATCACCGAATCGGCAAAGTAGTCACAGTCAATGAACGTATATTCGCAACGTTGGTTCAACTCTTGTGGTAAATGTTTTTTCAACGCGATCTCTTCACCATTTTTTGAAAGTCGGTGAGGGAAAAGCGTGAAAAATATGTTTATCAAAAACGTTTTTCTTCAGTTATTTTCTAACATTCATTATATATCGATCTATAATCATTAATTACCGAATCGGCAAAGAACTCACAGTGAATAAACGTATATTCCCAACGTTGGTTCAATTGTTGCAGTGAATGTGTTCTCAACGCGATTTTTTCACCATTTCTAATAATATCTGGAAGAAAAACATAAAATATGCCTTTCGGAAAAACTTTTCTAATTCGTCATTTACTAACGTGTAACATACATTGTTCTCCAGTCATTCATCACCGAATCGCAAACTAACATTTATTCACAACGTTGATTCAACTCTTGTTATAAACGATTCCACAACGCAATATTTCCATTATTTTCCCACAGCTGCTCTGGAATGAACGTGGACCATATGTATAGCAACAACATTTCTCATTTGTCATCGACTGACGTGTATTATAGATCTTTTTTCGACTATATATCAGCGCATCGAAAAAATAGTCACAGTGAAGAATCAACGTCGGTTCAACTATTTTAATCAACGTTATTCCAACGCGACTTTTTCATTATCTCCTCCCAGTTGGTTGGGAATGAACGTGAAAGATGTGTTCAGCAACAACAATGTTCTTCATTTATTAAGCCTGTATGACACGACTCAGTTTTTCATCTATTCTCTGAAGAGAAACTGTTCACATATTCCATTGTATCGTGTTATACAGGATATCTTGAATAAGTGTCACACAACATCAGATTTTCGCACAGAAAATTTTATTGTCAATGATTCATTAAATTCAAAAATGATTCATTTTATGAGTGAAAAACTAGTCCTTCCTTTATTCTTTAACGTATAACATATTATATCGTATAATATATATCGTTTTATAACCGTTTAACGTATTCGTCTGTGTCCTTCTCTCTCACTCACAGACAGCTAAAGAGTGAGAGAGAGATGGAAAGAGGAATACGCATTTGATACCAGAGCGCAGAGCGCCAGAAAACGCCTCAAAACACCTGAACAGAAGCGTCAGTCAAACTTGCCGCCAAAACAATATTCATTTCATTTGTACTCAGTGTATTTATAATTAGCCTAATACCCACTTTTGGTCGAACTGAATTCATAATGAAACCATTTTTGGATCTTTTGAGGGCTGTGCCTTCAAATATAGAATAAAATTGCAGAATCCCGCTTAGCGAATATTACCAAAAGCATAATACTTGATTATTTGAATATACCGCCCGGAAATGACCTTATCACGACTACGACGAGCGTATCACGTCACTTGTCACTTTAGTTGTTCATCAATCATCAGTAGTTGAAGCGAGTACGAGAAGTCTAGATGTGTTTGAACTGCATGAAGTGTTTTAGTCAATCCTTTCTTCTTGGAGTCGTTCTGGTGTTTTGATGATTGTTTATTGAGGTAAGTTACAAATGTATGGTACATATTTATCTACGTATTTATATATTCACGATATCGCGGGACTTGAATCATCCATCTGTTCCTCGTTGAATGTTGAACACAACCGGCATTTTTGTTTTGGTAGTTTTGACGATTTTGTCCTACTTGGTGAAACGCATTTTCAGTGTACTGTCGAATGTATCGATTCAACTAGTGTTCATAAACATTAAACATATTTTTTTTAAAATCAAGTAGACACCTGTTTCCCTTTGAATGTTGAACATAAGATGGGTTGAACATAACCGGCATTTTTGTTTTGGTACTTTCGTCTTACTTGGTGAAACGCATTGTCAGTTTTCAGTGTAGGTAGGTACGGTGGAATGTATCAATTCAACTAGTGTTCATAATCATCTATATTATATTAAAAATCAAGTAGACATCCTATGTATACCTATATAGGTATATTCATTTTGTGAACCATATTATTAACGATATTATTGCCCAGCACCTAGGAACTTTTTTAATTTTTGTTCATGAATTTTCAGAAAAAATGAAACTTGCTACCTAAATGAATATGAACTCCATTGAGTTTATTATTCACCACTACCTAGTTATTACCTTATTAATCTTCTCAAATAATTTTTGTAAGTAAATTCGGTAAAATTTCAGTACGACGCTAAGCTTGAGAGAAAATCCAATCCTTTTTTTGGAACTGACGTGTCTGTCTCCTGAAAAAAAAATTCAAATGAAATTCTTGGCGGTCTCAACTAGTTTCGGAGATATGGCCCCCCAGATACAGGAAAAATGGGGTTGACACATATGTTTTTTCTCAGTCAATACCGCTCGCAATTCCTTCTTTCTATCAGCACAATATACACAGATTCTCTTCCACCTTATTCATCACTTTTCAACGAAATTATAAGCATTTTTCACTACGACAAAAAAATAAAAGCTCGGATTATCTGGATTTATTTTTTTGTCGTCGTGAAAAATGCTTGGTATTTGGTTGAAAAGTGTTGAAGAAGGTGAAATTAGTTATGAATATTATGCTGATAGAAAGAAAGAGGAATTTCGAGCGGTATTGGCTGAGAAAAGTCTTATGCATCAACCCCGTTTTTCCTATCTTTGGAGGGTCATACCTATTTCCGAAACTAGATGAGACTGCCAAATTTTTATTCGAATTTTTTGTTCAGGAGACCGAAATACGTAACTTCCATTACCATACCTTGTTTATACATGTCGATAGGCACTAATTAGCATACCTTTTTCCAGAATATTTTCAAAACTTCGTGTTGAAGTACAGAGTACAGAAAAATATTATCATAGCTCGTAGCTCAACAAACTTGTTCAATTCCACCTCTACTCTACTATTACTTGTCTACAGTGTGCATGTGCTTTTCATTTCATTCCATAGATTTTCGATGAATCAATCCATAATATATTATCTGATAGATTACGCTATACTTATATATTTTGATAGTTGCTTGATAGATTCAAATGGTGATGCATCTTTCTTTTTGACATCCTTGGACTGGATAGGACTACCTACCTGTGTTTTCTTCAAACATTTGAAAAATCGAATTCATTTCAATTCTGCGTGAAAATTTTCCATGCACAAATTGAATTTCATTCATTTGTTAACCCTTGAGATTTCTTCAGTAATAAATACATATTTTTTTCGTTATTATATATCTATCGCAAACACTTTTCAAGAAATTCATCCAAATTTTGAAGCATGTGGCATTTCAATGAACCAATTGGAGAAATGGAAACTAAAATTTGAAAAAATATGCTGATGTTTTGTTTGGAAGCTTCTGAAACCTAAATATCTACAAATTTCGAGGATTCAAATTTGATAACCACACAATGTACATTCCCAATCGCTGCGAGAATGATATTGTGTCAAAAGAATTGTAAGCCTAATTACAGTATATATATTTTTTGGTACATTGGAATTTTTATTTCCTGTTTAACAGATGAGATGAATTTAAACGTATCAAATTCCAAAATCATGTAATATTTCAATAAGATTGATGAAACGAATGTGGGGTTGGTTAAACTGGGACACACTGTATATGTGAGCAATACTTATATACGTGTCTCTTGAACAGTTTTTATTTTCAGCTGCTGCTAAAATAAACTATGATGCCAAAGAAATCAGCGAGTTGAAAATTGCCAATACAGTGAAGGATTGGCTGAAGTATGCTAAACTGAGGATGTCCTCGAGAAAAAAAGTATGACTTACAGGGTTCTATACATATTGAAATACACAGAATTGTGATTATGTTTTTCCAGTCATTCTGTTAATTATAAGACACACTTATTCTTCCATATGCAGTTCTTGATACAGACAGCTTTTTATTTGTTAATTATAGGAATCAACTTTTTTTAAGGATAATGGACATCTGGCTCGCCCAGTATGAATGAAAGCATGTCAGGAATACTATTTTACGTTTCATTTTGAATTTCAAAACATTACTGGATGAACTGAAATATGAATATACTATTTTTTTAGCACTTGAATCTGTAAAACTTCAATGAAAAATAATGTCTATAATGTTGAAAACTCGTTTTCTTTCTGATAGAATCAGTTTCTTTAAATAAATCTCAGATTGTATATAGGTGACAAATTTGACCTAATAAATTACAGTTGCTACATTGGAATTTGTTTATATTTTGACTAATCTAGATATAATATTCCTCCCTGTAGATTAACATTGTACTAATTTAGCGTTTATCAGACCGTACCTCCTGGTCATTCCGAATTTACTCTTCTTTTTCAATTCTAACGATACTTTTTAAAATATATTTGAGTATTTTTACCTATAATTAAATTTTCGTTCTAATCTCGATCTAATGGAGAATGTTACTTTATGTCCAGGATTATTTATAAATTGTACTTGATGAACTACATTTGAAATATCTGATCGAAATGACGAAGTTTCAGAAATGTGCAATGAATTTTGGTCACCTAGAATAGAAAAGGATGATAAATACACAGCGCTCGTAAAGGTTGGAACAAATTCATTGTTGCTGAATATAAAGACATTTTGGAAAATTTCTCGAACAGGTCGATTTTATTTTCCGATGGGGCAATTTTTGTACCCCACCCAAAATATATTGGTGACATTTTTAAATGGGAAACCCATTTTTGGTTTGACAGGATTATGTCAAACGTCTGCGGAGATATGGGCAAAAAACTTCCTCGTATGTCTGATGAGTACGACTGAGACTCCACACGACTCGTGAGGTTGAAATTCTCTGTCGCACTCATCAGACATACGAGGAAGTTTTTTGCCCATATCTCCGCAGCCGTTTGACATAATCCCGTCAAACCTAGTATCATTGGATTCGTAATGACGATCCCTAACGGAATATGGCAAAATATACTGGTGTCACCAAAGTCATTTTTACTCGAATACGGATTACCCAATATATTTTGGGTGGGGTACAAAAATTGGCCCATCGGAAAATAAAATCGACCTGTTCGAGGAATTTTCTAAAATGTATTTATATCAGTAATAATGAATTTGTTCCAACCTTTACGCGAAAAATACATTTGAAATATATCAATTTATAACTTGTTTCAGAATTTTTCATATTGATAATTGACAATGTTGAATCAAAGTTGGAAATATATATAAAATAGCAGGTTCATCTTACAAAATGAACCTCTATTTTCGACGTGTTTCAGTGGTTATTATATTATTCGAAAAAACGTTTCGTCAACGAGTTCAAATGGTGAGAATGAAACGTTAAATAATGGTTACAAAAAACAATAATAAATAGTTGGAATACTACGTTTATTTATCGTGGAAAGCTTGGTTTAAAAAACGTTTTTTAATTGTTTATTTTCAGTGGATAAATTCATTGAAGAAACGATTATCAAAAACGTTTTTCTTCCAGGCATTGTTTCGTTGAATTTTCGTGTTGAAAAACGTGTTACCAACGTGAGTATATGACATAATACTAATGGTTACCGAAAACAATAATAAATCGTTGTTATAATACGTTTATTTCTGGTAGGTACTTCAGTTTAAAAAAACGTTTTTGAATTATGTTTATTTCTGGTGAATAATCCGTTTAAAAAGACGTTTTGTCGCGCGACATTTTTTCGTTGAATCAACGGTTGTGAAATAACCTTTACACGACGTCCGGTTTTAAACCATTTGGCAACGTCTATTCCACGTAACGGTGCCCATTGGGAAGTGAAGAACTCATAGACTCATTTACAGGCTCGTCCCTTCATTGACTGGACTATGTATATGTAGTGGAAATTACCGTCGGATAAGTTGTGAGACAATGCTGACGATTTTGTGAATCCTCCCAGATTTGAAATAGGAGTCCAAGGTGTTGCGCTTTCTGCTGTAATATGCATTACCTAGTATTCATTCAAAGTACAGAATTGAGTATTTCAAGACAATATAAATATTTTGGGGGAGCAGAATGCCGCTGATTGTATATTGAATATTCATGCAATCATTGTTTCAAATTTGTGGGGGAGGTCCGAACGAGTGTTATCTCTATGAGAATTTTTATTAAATTCGACTTGAGTACCTTTTTGACCCGGCAAGCAGAATATATTTTTGTCGCCTATTTTAAGTATCAAAACTGCAATACATGTTGAAAATATGTGTCATTCAGTTCAGGGGCTCTCACTTATTACAATTCATTATATTGTTCGAGTTCCATAATCCTAATACTTTTCATCACCTGAATTAATGTCCCACAACCACTAACTGACGCTGATCTGACACTTTATACTATATTCAGATCAGAAATGAATTTTTTGTGAGAAATGAACAGACCTGTATTTCCTTGTTAGTGACTATCATTGAGTGTACCATATAACTCTTCTGAAAATGTTTTGCGTAAAAACTGCAGAAAAAGGGATAGCAACTGCTCCAAAGGATGTTCACCCATGGAGTGCCGAAAAAGTGCCGTATGTACCCATTCGCTTGTCAAATTTGTTTGCTGAATTCATTTTCAATATTTGAGAATTCAAGGATCATGAAAATAGAATAGCGATTTACATGATATTTGCATTTTCCAGTGTCTAGATCGTCATTTGATTGTAAGTGATTCACCCAATTCAAACGACTGAGAAGTGTTGAACAATAGAGTTAACTTTCTACCGAAAGTGCCTAAAAAAATCAATTTCATCGTTGAAATATTAGCCAGATTTACGCAATGAACGAACCATCGAAAATTATTCGTTTCGTCGCCCTCATAACGACGGGATAGCAACGAAATCCGAAATAGTTCATCTCGAGGAAGCTACACGAAGAGCAATTAAGTTTTTTGTTGACAGACCGCATATTAATATCTCGACGGTGGTATTTCTGAGCGGACAGATGTTACCGATTCGCACGACCGTTGTTGGCATACGAAATGCCACCGGATGTTGCGGGTCCGTTTTCTAGCTGACCAAATAAAATAGTTTAGCATTAATGAAGATCCGGACGTGGTGGAAACAGAGGCGCAGGAAGGGTTTTATTCAGATTTTATCGGGAATTCATAGCTTTTTTCAATTTGTAGAATGAGCAATGGTTTACTGGGGAGACCGGGGCTAGTAGTTCTCGGTAGTTTATGTATAGGTAAGAAAGTCCGCCCGTTGACGAGAAGACCAGGAGTCAATTCCTAGCTTCGGGACCACTATGTTGGGATTCATACGTTTGAAGGTTAGATTGCAATCCTATTCACTTTCAATATGGGGTTTGTTCGTCCGCATTTGCTCATTCTCGTTCAAGTTTTCAGTGCAACATTTCATGTTTCGACCTTCTCTTCAATTATCCTATTATTTGGCATACGGTAAAGTTTTTTTTGTTTATTCTATCATTCTTGAGGAAGAAGTAATTCTTGAACTAAAGCCAAATGTACTAGGCGTAATTGGTAATGAGCTTTTTCCATGAACTAGGGGCACACAAAATTTGCACATATAGCAAAATTATGTATTATGTATGTTAAATAATTCAGCCAACGCTGAAAATTTAGTTCTTATAAATGAAACGATATATATCATTCTTCTTCAAAATAAGTATAATTTAAAACGCGTTGTGTGAAATGAATATATTCCATTCGTGTCGGAAATGTATTCAATAGAGTGCGGACATGAAAAGGCCCCTCCTCTTCCAACTCTTGAACGTGACTGGATATCAAAATCGAACAAAGTTCACAGACGAGGAAACCAATTTCAGTGAATTTTGATAAAAAATTTGTTCGAGACATCGTTCAATCATCTATTCAACGCCGGTTCACTTTTTGAAATCGTATCAGCAGTTCCATACTATTATTAGTCCGGATATACCTATCCAAAGAATACGTTTTGGAATGAAAAATCGCATCCGTAATTTTTTTTACACACAATCATCTGTTGGTGTTCATAATTAATTGACACAGGCCAAAACAAAATTCCTCCTACGAGAAAGATCTCTATTTCAAGAGTGGAGTTGCTTGCAGCCAAGATTGGAGCTAGGCTGTTGAAATTTGTGATTTGGAATATTGTATATGGATATTTTTTGTGCAAGCGACTCCACTACAGTTTGGAACCGACGAGAAAAGAGATCTGGAAGCCTTTTGTTTGGAATGGCTTCCAATAAATTCGTTGCCATATAGAAAAAGATTGCTGGTACCATGTTCGTGGTAACATGAACCTTGCGGATCTGCTCTCGAGGAGTTGGTACTCAAAACACACTGTTCACATTCCGAAATAGTGAAAGGGCCAACTTGGTTGGAAAAAAATAATATCCAGTTGGAGGAGGTGGTCGAATCTGAAATGAAACCATTGAAACTGATCCAAGAAGAATCTTTCAGTGGTTTGACTGGACTTAATTTTGATCATGACAAGAGTTTGCCAGTCAGCATGCACTCAACTGAGTGCGAAATGCATTAAAATGAGAGATACCATCAAAGATTGGTTGGGAAATACGTAATTATCATACTTATTTACATTCGCATCAGAGTGCAAAAAGTTTCAAGACCTCTGCTCATCTCCTGAATTCTGAGAAAAGTATCACTCGTAAATGGCTCCTCATTTCAAAAATCCTCAACACAATCGTCCGATATATTATGGCAACCAAGGCATGGTATAATTTTTTAGTCTGCAGATCAGTACTCTAATAGGTTTTAACAATGTTCTGAAAAAAAGTTCCATGGTGAAATTTACATAATTTCTATGAGGAATATTCAAAAAGTGTCTCAACTTGATCTGGTCTCCTAGTGGAAACTGCAACTACCACAAATCAAAAGGTAATTGAAAATCAATAATTGTATCTCTAGAAACACAGATGGGTATGTCTTTTGTGAAGAATTCCTCAGTGGCGTCTACCGGATATAATTCAATACCCTCCGTGGTATTTGCGTGGAAAGTAGATAGTTTTTGACTGTGTTTGGAGAAAAAACTGCCTTTTGAACGTGTTGTTGAAATTTCTGAATGACTGGCTCTCGAATATTCCTGAGTTGGTTGATTCGAAATCAGTTTTCTAGAAACTATCTGAAAATAAATATTGGTTTTGGCACTCATGACGGAATGTATGTGGATTTAGTGAAACAAAAGCTAAATGGAAAAACCCCATTCTTTCACAAATCATAAATTCACGCCACTGCGTGCAATTTCTGTTCAGCTATGCATCAATCATGTGACTGAGTTCAGAAATGTATTTTCTGGAAAGTTGTATCATAACGCGTAGGCGGCCAAAGATTTATATTTGAAGTGGCGTGTTTGGCAAGGAAGCGTTGTGTTTTTTCGGAATGACTTCGGTGGCGGAGGTCAATGCTTGCGGTGATAAATGCCGATGAGTTAACGTTCGCCAAACTTTTCGATGCGCGCTGGAAATGATGGAGGTTCGGTTGTATATTTCTTGCATGGTTTACTATCGAAGTATTTGATCGAGTGATCAACTGATAGGTAGAATGAGGGGAAACACAGAGACAAAACGCAATCGGTATACTAACCACAAACCTAAGGTACGCTGAAATCCTGCATTACGTAAAAAAAAATGTTACCAATATCAATCATAACCTTTATATTTGATAAGGCAATCAATAGACCTGTCAGATAATAGTAATGTTTCTGGGTGGAAATATTGGGGAAAACGGACCCAACTAGGTTGGTTCAGTCGAAAATAATAATAATAGTGTTTTCATTGATTCAAAATCAATATAAAAATGAATCCGAAATATTTTGGCGACATTGGGCTGTAACCGCTTCCCCATGTAACCATCAGAAAGACACAGAGTAATCAATCAAGTTTCCTTAAAAACTGCGAAGTAATTATAATAAACATAAATTTTTACATCACATTATGAAGTCAATTCCCAACCCACTATCTTTTCTGAAAGAGTCCAGGATTTGAATCGTTTTCCGAAATCATGCCGGTTTTTCTGCTTTTCAATGAGCAATAGAATTGGGTTATATACTTTGACCGCATTATAAGAGAATGCCCTTTGAAATCGAACCGGAGAATGTAACGCATTGAAATACTGAACATATACCTATTTCTGATTGAACACTTGTGAAAATCGACTAGCGTTTTAGGTTTATTCAAAAGATAGTAATGAAATGCAGATTGAGTAAACCGAAATAATCATCCTACCGGCCGTATCATGAATCTTCCTTCTGAATGAAATATATTCGAGTTTCTATAAATCTGAGAAATACGATCGTACTTTCTAACTCCATATGAATATCTAATACATGCCTTTTGTATTTTATGAATTGTGTACCTAATGCTAGACAATATATTTCGGAGCAATGAGGCACTCGAGAAAAGGCAATGATTTACATAGCATGAGTCTTCAGCACTAGTGACATAAAGTTATATATGAAAGTTTCAGTGTAGAGTAACAGTATATCACCAGTTGAGTTAGGTGGTTTTCAAACTTCAATGTTGAATCGATGTATAAAGCAAGACGTTCACAATGTTTTTTCACGATGTAATTTCGACAAGGATCACTATTTGATTCATCACAATTGTTCCTAAATGATACATATATCTTCCGTTTTTGGTTCATTGAGAAGAAGTCATAATGATATGATACTAAGGCAATTTTTCAGAGATCTTTATTGACTTTATCACTATCTAAGAAGCTCTTCGATAGTGGAAATAATAGGTTTGAATGGGTGTAATCAGCATATCGATGGGATTGACAGTTTTTTGTGTAGGACGAAAATTCAGTAGTATAGGTTATGAATGAAAGTGTTTCAAACATGCTTTCTTGAGGAACACCTATAGAAACATTTTTTATTTTTCCGAATGGTTTTTAGCAGCTAATATCCTTTGGCATCTCCCTGATGAATAGTTTGTGAAGAATCTATCTGATATATCATTCAGTCAAAGTATTTCATATTCTTCAATGGTATATTGTGGTCTAAAGTATCAAATGCTTTACTCAAATCAGGAAGTATCAACCATGCATTTTTCATAGTGGAAATAACTGCTTGTAAATCAATTTGTTCCGAAAGGAACCTCCTTTTACGAGCGACTAATGAGAATCTCAAAAAACTTTTTTATTGACAAAAGAAATTGACATGAGCCGTTTCCGAATAATGTTACCACTAGCTCCTCCGTTCTACTGGTTACCACAGTGACCGACTGAAATGTGGTTCGTAACTGAACATGATTTCTGAAATGTTGGTTACTTTTCTTTCACCAGAGTAACCGAAATAAATTGTTGGTGAATTGACTGACCATGACAAGTGACAGTTTTTTTCAGTGATTCATGTCCATTTTCGTTCATACATTGTGAATTGAGGGTATCCATGTTACAAGGAGGAAATGACCGACAATTCCGAGCTTAAGGGAAGTTCTTTAGGTCCACTTTGTAACATGTTTTCGTGATGATATTCCTGAAAATGAATTCGCCAAGTCGAACAACTCCTTTCATTTTAATTTCTACTCTATAGTGACAGTGTTACCACAACATCAGAGACGATTGACAGCCGTTCCGTATATCACCGAATTTTTAGAAGTACCTACCGCTCAACCGAGTAGCTACACTACGCCATCTTGGGTCACCAGTCTGGTTGACCAGACAGGGAATAGGAACGTGGCTTAGGACAGAATCATAACATCATTATACCACATCACAAATTAGAAGTTGTAACCAACGGTCCTCAAATTATGCTCATTTAATTGTACAACAAACTTTCGGTCTCTATAAAAAATATCTGAATTCAATGTGAAAAGATTGTTGCTGATATTATCATTTTAGACGATCGATGAATTATTCAAGCTGACTTCAAGTATAAATTTACATTCTGCGATTTTCACTGCCATATATCATATTCATTTCATTATTCTTCTTGTATCATTTCTATCTTCTTCAACTCCATTTATTTTGATTTAATTTTTACTACTTTGTTCTTGAGACTTTCACGTACTGTATTTTGAAGATTTCCATGCTTGTAATGACTCTCAGGAAAATAATATTGATTGATTGAAGAATTGGATCAACAATATTCATGGAACTTTCAAATGAAATATTTTAATACAAAACAACTTTCAATTTGAAGTTGGATTTGTTCGGAAGCTTTGTGGTTTGTTGCTTGGTAAGAAGTTGAGGTATAGATAAATTCAAATATCTCCCATGCTCATGCATGCAATATTGCATATTCTCTAGTAATATGCATTTTCAAAACTCCAGCTCTGCTAGGTAGGTAGTTAAGGGGCACTGGAATATTGTAGCCTTCGACCAGGCTGCGGATAACCTGGCCATAATGGGATTTTAAAATTTCGTACTCAGATCGACAAACCACAATTCTGCGTGTGGAATGTCTCAATAAAAAAAATTTTCTTCCAGATTTTCACATCAATTGAATCCCCTGATTGAAATGCCGGCGTTAGGATTCTATGGAATGAAGAACCTCGAATACTTCCGAAACGAACGGATATATTGAACGGTATATGCGAAACCAGTTACTGGAAGATAGAGAAAGGGTATAATTCATCCACCACCACATAGGCCAATTCACTGTCAATTTTTTTTGAAAACTTGCTTGAACTCTTTTCTTTGTAGCTTTTTGGGGTGTTAACCTACCACGATCAAAAAAAAAAATTATCTGTACTGGGATCTATAATACAAAAGTACTATCTTCCGTGAGAAGTTGCTGCATACAGTTCCGTGTGAGACCCCCCTGATTGTAAAAAAATATTGTTCATGATAGTACCTTTCAATCAATATAGCTATACAAGGAATATACGATATATCATACATGGAATATTGTCAAATGAAATAGCTGGAATAGAAAATTTTGTTAGGGGTGCCTTGTGTCGAACTTATGCAAAACTTATAGACAGGTACACCACAATTGTCATTTTTAGTACTAACTTTTCAGAAACACTTCATTTTGTTGGTCGCTTTCACACTTTTGTATTATTATATCGATACAGACGAGAAAATTTTATAATTCATTGAATGCCCCTCGTAAGTAATGTAAGTGTGTAAATATTCGAAATTCACAGTTACTGGGTTTTGAGATGGATGAAGGACTTGAAAACGAACCCATGCGTGCTCTTTTGTCTTCAGCATCTCTGGTAGGGTTCAAAATAGGACCTTCCGGGAAACTATTTGAATTCCATAATGAGATTCCAGTGCCCAAGGATAATATAATACTGGCACAGGCAGATGTTGTTAGGAGCAGCTTTGGACGAATTTTCATGAACCCAGACGCAATATCTTAGTTTCAATCAACCTCAGATATGACTTAGTTAACTTCCAGAAATGTGTTCGAAACAACGTTTCAGCATCGGAGTTTTCTCAATTTTTGAATTAAACGAGCGAACTTTCTATATTAATAGGATATCCTGTCGTGGGCTTTGATCAATAAATGAATATAATTGAGGATTAAACGACTCACCTGAAGGAAGTTCAATCCAAATTATACGAGGTTGGTCACATCCGAATAGAGAGACACCCACCCATCTCAAAGAAAAAATAAAAATCCAAAATATTATTTTTCTGTCATCCCGACCCAAAAAGGCGATATCATCGCAAGGTATATTGACGGATATTCGGGTGAGGACTGTGAGATAGGGGCATCGTGAATCATTCTTTCTTTCAACTTGCGCATTTTCAGTCATAGAGGTACTACTACGCGCATTTTCAGTCATAGAGGTACTACTACAAGGTGATCTATTCGGATGGGACCAACCGAAGTATAATTGACATTCACTAACAACCAGAAAAAGATTCACTGTTCCTTATAATAATTCATATCGAAAACGATAACAATGAATTCACATTAAATATTGAATATATTGAAGTTAACATTATTCACCAACAATTCTGAATAAACGTATAGTCGAGAAAATGTCAGAAATTAACTCGTACCGAGCGTTGAGAAACGAAATACACCTACCCTTCATAAGGTATGTCCGAGACCCACATTAACATGCTGGAGCAAATGACAGACATTACAATAGAAAATTTTACAACCGATAACGTTGAAAAAAGTCTACCGGTACAAAAACCCCAGAACAGCTATCAAAGTTACCTTATATCTCTCGTAGGACGAAGGAGTAACACATTGACATTTCAACTTGAATCACCACAAAAAAATCATCAAAATAATATTACATGTTTCTTCGTATAGTCTATTCACGTTGAATATAGGTGCGCGTAAACAATACATCTACCGTGATAAGTACGTGAGCAGTTCGTCCTCGCGATCGATTGATTGGCTGGCTGTGATATCGAAGAACGCACAGAGTTCAATTAGGCTGTCACAGTATTATAGTACTGAATAGTATTAACACTCATCGCATGAGATACTCAAGTACAATTTTACAGTTTTCCATGGTGAAATGTCAAATTTTGGGAAGTGAATTCAAGCGCTCTGAGTTGTTAGACGCGGCAATATGTCCAGTACGGATATGGTTGAATTTTATAACAATTTCGTATCAAATTCTTCACGAGTAACTAGAAGAATATGATCTCAACGTATACAAAGTTGAAGGGCATAAAAATCGCAGGATTTTGGTTGACCACATTTCTAATCGAAGTAGCCAGGCCTACAGGCGTATGTAATGCCAGTGGATTCTAATCCTGCCTTGATGTACTCGACCCATCACGTGTATTTGTTCACGAGCACTCTATCTTCAAAGTGAATGCACTACAAGGTGCGTTCTCAGGAAACATTCTCCGAATATGTCCAATATTTTAGTAATCCAATGACTGTTTTCAGGAGGGGTTGGTTGGGTAACAGGACCACTTTTTCTTAAAGAGGGGAGAAGGCTTTTCCAGTTATTTATATGGCAATTAGAACTGAGAATATGTTTGAGTAACTGACGCGCTTAGATTGAACAAACATGTCTTGTGATGACCTCCAAAGCGCGCGCTACATGATGACGTTTAAACGCCTCAAATTTATTCAGTGTTATACATTTCACTTCTAACCATAATTCGAATATTCTCATGTCTACTGACCTACCCCAATCTGGAAAAAAAAATTATTGACAGCTGTGTGCACTTATGATACAAATCTATGTTATGAACTAACATATATATCATTTAACATACTTAATAATTTCCTTGCAGATTTCACTCTTTTGATCTCTTCTCACGTGATATCTAGATTTGATGCAAAATATGTTTTCATTTTCGTTCCGTGACATAGACGTAATATTTCCTTCCAACCAATACTGACGCGTTTGATGAGTTTCAATTTCTCTCCCTTATGTTTTTACTTCTATATAACATTCTATGGGTTCTAATCGCCTTCTGTTTATATTATGACGATAATAGAGATTCGAGAAGGAAAATTCGAGACAAAACAATTTTCATGCATATTGCCTATTACTGAAATCAATCCCTATCTTCTGAAACTCGGCCGTCTTTCTAGATCCATCTCAAAACCTCTTGAAGTTCTGGAATCAATTCAATCTCATTCAGACTCCTTTTACTCCAATCAATAATTCACCATCAAACTCCTCACTCACCATTAATATTCCTTCGAATGCAAGATGAATGTAACACTTAAAAAATAGCTGTGAATGGAATCTAATTTATATCGATCGTTCAATTACTGTTAGCCGAGAAGATTGATAGTCCGAGCGGGAAAACAAGTGAATCAATTCTGAAAGTTTCTTCAGAGCGCATGTTTGGAGTTTCGCCTCATTTCTCCTTGGCCCGACAGAAACAAAAAACTGTTCTGTAATTGGATCTAACACCAAGGCGGGGTACGATCTTCCCGTGAATTTACTTAAGAAAAATTGAAGCGAATTGAATTGATTAATTCCATTCCAATAATGGAGAGATCAGAAGTTTGAGCTTTCCGGCGGACTCTGTAAAATCGCTCCAGATTGAGAAATAGTACTGTTCATTTTCCAAAGTCGTCAAGTCAGCGGAACAATAATATCGTTAATACTACATTCTACCACGTGGTCAAAAATCAATAGTTTTCCCAAAGCTGACTGAGACGTAGTGATATTACTTGTGCACAACGCGCGTTTCACTAATTATGTTAGCATTTTCAGAACAAAAAAATAGGTTATATATAATATAATCAGCCAATAAAATATTCTCTCTCAATATTTTTCCGACCGTAAACTATCTGCCGAGTTGTATGGACCTATATTATTGATTGATTATACCACTCACCGCTATCTGAGATATTCTGCTCATATATGTGAAACGTAGAAATTGGATTCGAAAAAATCTAATGTAGCTCTTTTGTTCTAGAGATCCACAGGAACAATCAAGAAATCCCAAATTATGTTTTTGCCTGTACCTATCTTCATTATTCGCGAATATATTGAAAATCTGTCCACATTTTGCTATTCGCACTTGATGTGGGCTATCAGAATATTTCCATGAATCTTTTTTTATACAGGGTGTCATCTGACTTGGGCCACCCCCATCTTTAAATATTCTAAAACGGACCTGTTTCTTTTGTTGTAGCTTTCGGATCGACGACGTTCCCTTCATTCTGAGAAATTGAGTTTGATCTATATTTCGGGATGTTTTGCTAATATTTTATTATAATTGGGTGAATTATTCCCCTTTCAAATTACGGCCCTGGAAATTGGTTGCCTGAGTTAAATAAAAACACAATAGCAACTTTTACGTCTCTCTATGTATCATAGAGTTTTTGGAGAGTATTTTTTCGGGTAACTATTTAGATTTTTCCACATTTCCATTGCCCTGAGCGTTTTCTACAATGAACTTCAAATAGCAAAACCTTTTATGATTATCTGAAACATCTACAACAAAAATAGATTATATGTATTTTGATCAGCTGAAAACGAAATGATAACAATGATTACACTTAAAACGAATACTATGATTGTGATGGAGACTGAAACAAAGTAATTTAATTATATACAAAAAAAATTAATGGCACAAAAATGTTCGAATTGGTGTCTTTCCATTTCTAGACATTTTTGTTCTCATTTTTCCTATTATTTATAACACTTACACTCACAAACATTGGTTTGCTGTATTGTTGAGAAAGCATTCAAAATCCTGTTTCTCAAGACTTCCTCATTTCATATCTCTCTGCCAGCCTGAATCCTATTTTTCAATGTCCCCCATAGAAGGTAATCGAGAATATTAGGATCTGGCGATCTTGCCATCTTATTGGTCCATCATTTGCTATTCATCTGTCAACAGGTCGAATCGAAGCCAATACCCACGTGTCTCTATGTACCTTTAGTGATTTTTGGAGATAGAAAGATCATAACACCACATTTTCGCTGGTTACTATAAATAAAATTAAACCTTTAAGTTGCTGATGTCTCTAGTCATTAATCTTGTTGTAGATATGTTTCAGAAAATAATAAAAGGTTTTACTATTCGAAGTTCATTGTAGAAAACGCTCATAGAGCATTGACAATGTGGAGAAATATGAATTGGTACCTAAAAATGGAAAAAATACTTTCGGACAACACTATAGTACATGGGGAGACGTGAAAGGTGCTATTGTGTTTTCATTTTACTCATTCAACCAGTTTCCAGAGCCGTAATTCGAAATGGTATAATACACCCATTTAAAATGAAATATTACCTAAACATCTCGAAATATCAAATTGAATTTAATTTCTCATTATGAAGTGATGTTGACGATTCAAAAAATCTGGAAATATTTCGTGATTTGTTGAAGTGGAGCACAAAGATATAACAGAGGTTAATATTTTTTTTATAATTCATAAAAATCAAATAACTGGAGAATCGTAGGACTTTCTCCAACATTCTAATATATTTTGTCTGAACGGTCTAACTCTCCTCTATTCGCAATAGAAAGGTTATCCATCTTTCACGATACAACCTGTATATGCAAGGCGGCCTTTACTGGGTTTTGACCCGTTTCTTCTGATATGTTCGACGTTTTGACTTCCATTTTGAAGTCATTCTCAAGAACTGTCAGACAAAAAGTTGTCCATACCCTCCTGGCCAATTACTCCCTTTTCGAAATAACCAAGCAAGATGAAGCAGAGTCTCAAATTGTCTGTTCGCCAAAGATAATGGTAATCATTATACTTCTCCCTCGAATACTACCCGAATCTAAAATCTATTACAAGGAAATTAGCCCGATACTATTCAATATTGCATCACTCACCGCTTTCTAGGGATGATTCTTGCCCGTTGAGGTGTTATGTAGAAATGAATGTTCTCAAGGATCTTTGTTAATGCAAGACGGTTTTTGGGTTTTCAACCGTTTGGTTTCTTTCGATTCGTTCGTCGTTTCGACTCACATTTTAAAGTCATTCTCAAGAACTGTCAGACGAAAAGTTGTCCATACTGTCCTGGTCAATTACTCCCCTTACGGAATAATCAAGCAAAACAAAAAAAAACGACTTCAATTGTCTGTTCGCCAAAGATACTTGTATTTATAATACTTCTTAAATTTTATCCGACTATAGAATCTATCACGAGAAAATTGATCTGATACTATAGATGATTATTTCACTCACAACTCTCTAAGAATGGATGTTTTCTCGTATCTTCGTTCATGCGAGATGGCCTTTATGGGATTTTCATTCGTTTCATTTCTTCTGCTTTTCGACGTTTCCACATCCATTTTGAGGTCATTCTCATGAACTGTCAGATGAATATCTGTCCATACCGTCCTGTTCAATTATAACTCCCCTCACGAAATAACCAAACAAGACAAAGCAAATACTTCAATTGCCTGTTTGCCAAATATACTGATATTCATAATACTTCTCGAATTTTACTCGACTCTAACATCCATTACGAGAAAAATGGTCCTATTGGAGATTGTTTCACGAGTCAAGAACTGTGCGGAGTGAAGAACAGAGTAGGTCGATTGCAGATCAGTTGTATTTCTCTCTACATACTAGATTTATCGTGCAGATGATCAATGTTCAAAAATCATTGTTATTCTCATCCCTTCTCAATTGTATGTCCACTCATTGCTCTGGTTCCTTTCTGAAACATGACACAGAACATTAAAAACTTCCTACTGGACGAGAAGGAATGGAGTTCTTCCTCAGGTTTCCTCAGTTTTCGCCAAATTTTTACCAATCTCTACTGAGCAGGGTTTTCTTCCGCCATTTTTTTCCTATGTCACGAAACATTTATCGGGAGTAATTACACAAGTGCTTCAAAATTACCGATGATTTTCCATGAAAGCATGTTGTCTAAAAACTGCATGAGTTTATTATCATATTTTGTCGAAAGAGCCCGACTCCGAAGGAGGAGGGCTCTTTTAGCAAAATTTGAAAATAATCGAATGCAGTTTGTTTACTGACAACATGCTTAAATGGAAAATTATCAGGTTTATTTTGATGCACGAGTGTAATTCGGTAGAATATTTCCGGAGTTAAAAACACGACGTTCAAAATTCAGTATTCGTACCTGTCAAAATGACAAATGTACATTTTAACAATCGTTTCTATAGATACACGGACCGAGCGGGTATTTTTCGATACCTGCCGGGTATTTGCCAGCCCGAAAATGTCCCGCAGGGAATTTATCGCTGTAATTGATCGAAAATGTCCCGCTTCATATGGGATTTTTAACATACGATGGAAATATTCGGATTCACTGATTCGAAATTAATAAGCACTTTCAAACTCATCACATTCACGGCCAAAAGTATAATGACGGGTAATCGAGTGAGATATTGTTGGGTGACGGACAAGGTGATTCATTATTTCAACTTCAAGTGATTTATTCAGGTGGGACCAACCAAAGTATAATTTCTCTGCAAATCATAGATGACTAGATTCGAGTAGTAGAAGAATTTTCAACAAAATGATTCCAAATGTAAGTAACATCCGGAATTGTTGTTAACGATATACCCGAGCGGTTGGAAAAAGACTGGAAAAATAGAGCTCATTTACCCTAACGCCAAACTGAAAGAAATTCACTTGATGTCACTGATAAAATGCAAAAGATTGAAATAAAAATATACGAGTTATTGAGAGATAAACAAAAAAAAGATCATAAAAAAATCAAAAAGTTGGTAAAAATTAATGAGATCATTCAGTTTGGTGTTCGGGAAATCGAACTGTCTGAAATGTTCGGAAAGATTTTTTTTTCATTTTCTGTTAAATCCAATCAGAAATCCTCAACCGGGCTAGATCCACTTCTGTCTCTAACTGCGATTCCTTATGAATGGCTTTCCCGGCTCTCCAGATGTACGTCTATAAATAATAGGAGTGTCCGAAATAAAACCGCATGAATGAATCCTGCTGCAAGTAATGAAATAGAAGCTTGTAGGTGTCTAGATAGGACGGAAATAGTGGTTGCGGAACTGCACAACTTCGTTCCTGTCAGCGAGGCTCTTCTCGATTTACGGATGATATATTCGAGTATATTTATTTCAAGCGAGGACCGTTCACACCTGCTACTCCACAGAGTTGTTCATTTGTTTTCCTGGCGAGCGCTGCCAACTGAGACTCAAGAGGTTCAAATCTTAGTGAATGGATAATATTCCATATCAGCCGAGTACATGTAATATCCAGATAATTCGTGAAAATACAAATATTTCTTATTTTGAGTGGTATTAGTTTGAACTTCAAATGTGAATATAATATACATGCTTTCAATAAAATGATGAAAGTAGCCTTTACCATGTGGTAGGAAATAATTACAAAAATTGAGAAATGAAATTTCCTATGTTTTTCAGCACTTATATTTGTAACTAACTTTACTTCAGTTCCGTCCTGACTAGAGATTATCAAGCGAATACTATATACTATGATGTAGTATTCGTTTGAAGATGTCTATATAGGACGAAACTTTCGTATTCTTTGTAACAAATTAAACTGGATATCGAACATAGAAAGTTCAATTTCTCAGTTTCCATGATGAATTGCTGTCGTATATATCTGAACTGAAACAATAAAATGCCAAAGAATCAATCAAATGCACAGTTAGTATCACGATGAAAATACATTTATTTCAAAATTTAAAAAGACTCTGTTGGAATCAACGAAAACGCAATTACACCAAGAAAATTTTTGAAATAATGCATAAATGTTCCTTAGATATTGATTAACGGCAGGTGGGGTCTCCAAACAATTATTACGTGGCGTTCCGTGTATAGATGAACATAGTGACTAGAAACCCATTCAGAATTGTCGATGACTTCTATCAAACATAATTCAATGGCCTCTGTGATATCTGCCACGGAAGTAGTTTACTGGCAGACATTGGTCCATCAACGTGATAAGTAGGTAGTTAAGATCGGTCCGAACGTGTCTTTCAAATTTGTTAATTTTTGTTGGTGATTCGTTTGACCTTAGTCCTTATGTAGACTCAGTTAACGCACTCTGTAGACTGACAATGGCAGCTTTCAGCGAGATAATGTCATTACTAATCTCATCACACTTACTACAATTCCACTTGAAACATTATCGTTTTTTGAGTTCTCCGTATGTCGTTTGTAACTGTTTATGCAACTATTCTTTTATCAGATGGCTTCATAGCCCTGATGTCACTCTGTAGACTGACAATGGCAGCTTTCAGCGAGATAATGTCATTAACAATCTCATCACACTTACTACAATTCCACTAGAAACATTTTCGTTTTATGAGTTTCCCATATGCCATTTGTGACTGTTTATGCTGCAACTATGCAACTATTCTTATATCAGTTGGCTTCATAGCCCTGATTTCACTCTGTAGACTGACAATGGCAGCTTTCAGCGAGATAATGTCATTACCAATCACACTTACTACAATTCCACTTGAAACATTATCGTTTTCTAAGCTCTCCATATGTCATTTGTGACTGTTTATGCAACTATGCAACTATTTTTATATCAGCAGCGGGATTCTTATCTCTCGACTCGATATGTATCGACCGGTTGTCACTTTTCGACAGTCTTCTCGATATAGAGAGTGGAATGATTCTCATCACATGTCGAATAACTAGTCGAGAGGTTACGTATGTCTTAGCAGACGACATCTTCCTAATTCCAATAATGAAACATTTGTTATGCCAATCATTTCATTCTAACGTATTATTTGAGTTTGTTTCAGTTGAGCCCTGAATGAAAAATATTAATATATTAACGAAAATAATGAAAAAGATGTTGCCAATTAATTGTCAACGAAATTACTCGTCGACATGAAATTTTACTGTTTATTTGGAAATCGTCGACGACGAATTTGGCGAAAATTCAGTGTAGTTGAAATTCCAGAAGTCCGTGTTCAGGAACTATTCAGAATAAACAGAGATTTGTTTGCAGTTTTGTGCAATCTTTTAGCGCGGTATATTCCAGAACTTGGGTATAGAATCCTAGATGTCAGTCTAGAACAAAAAATTCTGGTAGTTTTGCGCTTTTATGCGACTGGTTGCTATTAAAGGGCAGTTGGTGAAGATTCCAACCTGGGAGTAAGCCAGACAAGTCTACATCAGTAGGGCTGTCTTTTCGTCTATACTTATTCTGAACTCATAAAATAATGTTCGTGTTTTAAGATATATACATGAAATTACTGATGCAATCGAAAAGCATATCTGCCCCAATAAAATAAGATTTCAAAGAACAAGGAGGGAAAAAAATGAACTCAAGGAATCTTTCATGGAAAGATTCCATTTTCCGTTTTCCATTTGCATGTGTTCTTCTTTTAGTCGAAATGACGACATTTTTCAAAAACTACCACGAATACCTAGTCAAAACCTTACAAAATTGATTTCTCGACAGCTCATTAGATGACGAGTAAAAATGACATTTGTAGTCGATACTCACTTCTCGATATGAAACATGAAAATCGCAAATATCATTTTATCGATACGACAGCTGTCGAGTCGAGAGATGAGAATCCCGCTGAGGATGGCTTTATAGCCCTGAATTCACTCTGTAGACTGACAATGGCAGCTTTCAGCGAGATAATGTAATTACTAATCTCATCACACTTACTGCAATTCTACTTGAAACATTATCGTTTTTTGAGTTCTCCATATGTCATTTGTGACTGTTTATGCAACTATGCAACTATTCTCATATCAGATGGCTTCATAGCCGTGATTTCACTCTGTAGACTGACAATGGCAGCTTTCAGCGAGATAATGTCATTACCAATCTCATCACACTTACTACAATTCCACTTGAAACATTCTAATTTCTTGAGTTCTCCATATGTCATTTGTGAATGTTTATGCAACTATGCAACTATTCTCATATCAGATGGCTTCATAGCCGTGATTTCACTCTGTAGACTGACAATGGCAGCTTTCAGCGAGATAATGTCATTACCAATCTCATCACACTTACTACAATTCCACTTGAAACACTCTAATTTTTTGAGTTCTCCATATGTCATTTGTGAATGTTTATGCTGCAACTATGCAACTATTTTTATATCAGATGGCTTCATAGCCCTGATTTACACTCTGTAGACTGACAATTATTGCAGCTTTCAACGAGATGATGTCATTAACCAATCTCATCACACTTACTACAATTCCACTTGAAACATTTCTGTTTTTTGAGTTTCCCATGTGTCATTTGTGACTGTTTATGCTGCAACCATGCAACTATTGTTATATCTGTTATATTAGGATATAGCAAAATTTATTTGAATCGAAACTCTTCAACATTTATTAAAAAAAACGAACATTTCGTTACTATGACAATTACAATTCTGTCAATTGTTGTTTTTGACATGAATTGACTCCTCATTGTATCTGTTCATTTCACCTTTGCCATCCTAATCGTACCGTTTGTTCTACATTAAAAATCTAGAATTTACTTCGGGCTGAATTCTTAGAGACTTTGTATCACATCTGGTTCTGAAGCGGAAAGATATTCTTTGAACTAAGCAAAAAAAAGGCAACATGTTTTCAGTCTATTCCTCAAATTAAATCGAGAGAAGGAATTCTAAAAACGAAATTGAATTTCGTGTGCCTTATGAACATTAATTCACTAAATGGATTTTGAGGATGTGTAACTTTTTTTACTCTGAATATTAACGAGTATATAGAATGGACATTGGAAGTTCCCCGCCCTCTCAACTTTTTGACGCTACGAAATATCGAGGTTGTGAAATATAAATGAAATGAATATAAATAAAGAAGGCATTCGTTCATATATGATTCATCTCGGTTTCCTGCAGTCGAAGTTATCTATTTCAATAATGGTTTCTCTCAGCTCGAAACTATGAAAAAAAATTGAACGAGTCTTATGTCATAATCATCGTGAAAGTTGATTGGAGGTTATTGTGAAGTCAAGTGATTCAATTTTGAATCAATTGAAACGAACAAAAAAAATCGCGTGTTGGAAAGATAACTGAATCACTTGTTAAACAGGGTATAACATGACGTTTATTCACATTGAAAAAAAAGACTAAGGCGCCCTCTTGACAGGAAGTGACATCGGATTATCATTCATTTTCAATCACAAAGTACCAAAATTATGCCACTTCAGCAATGTCCTCCACTCACGAGATTTTTTTTTAAATTGGTACGTGGTACTTGCTATGGAGAATCATACAGTGGTTAAACAGTTAACGATGATTTCAGAAACAAGAGAGTTATCTGAAGGGGAATGCACATGCACTTCTGATTTCTTGATGAATGTTTGTTTGAGGTTGAAAATGTTCTTCGTATTGAATCGACATTCCATTGTCTATATAATTAACTCCACTGAAACCTGTCGCAGAAAGCTTATTATAGAAAGAATAGAAAAAAAATACAATAATTTACTTGGGTTAAACATTTGTTCACATTAATTCATATTTTTCGAAAATTCTTCTAGAGATCAATTAGTACAAGTACCAATTGTCTTCTCTCGAAGATGCTTGCCTCTAGAAAGTTTTTACTTTTACTCCAAAGATTCCAACCTCACCGTTCATTTATATTTCTTCGTTTGAATTTTATTTGGTTTCACTGGGATATATCCAATATTTTAATTTTTGTAACAATATCAAATTTTGGATCAATTGAATTTCTAATTTTGACATTTTATTTCCCATTCTCTGACCAAATTACATTTCAATTTTTGACAAGATCTGACCCAACTAAACTCAACCTTTCTTCGGAACTGATTCACAGACTATCAAATTGACAGATCCATCCGTCTTTAAAAAACTTCTCTTTCCAGTCCCAGAGATTCAAAAAACAACACCGTTTCCCACAAAGCTTCTTTTTCTACATCAAAAGTGTTACTGACAAATTTGGCTGAATTTTGAAAAAACGGCATAAAATCGATATTCACCGCCAATAATCAAATTTCCACATACATGCTTTTCCCCAAGGACAAAAGTGTCTCCCAGGGTATATATAAAATTCCATGTTCGGATTGCCATAGAACATATGTAGGCCAGACTAACTTCCAATTCACTAGAAACCGCCGATATATAATACCCCATTGCAATCTGAGGAGTAGGCAGATTGAGACCTAAGAGAGAATTCGGGACAACACCTGAGGAGTAGGGAGAGTTAGACATCAGCATAAAGTCACATCAACTCTTTGAAAATGGCTCCAAAATCGGAGCCGAAACGTCGAACACAAAACTAGACTCTGTTCAACCTTAACTTAAAGACAACATACAACTGACCGCGAAACCTATTCGAACATAAACACACAGATATATTTATATATATATATATATTTAGATATTTTAACTCTCATGCTCTTCTGAATTGTCATCATTTCGTTAATTGAACGAAACAATCATATTTGAATGAACAATGATGAGGGTGAAACACTCAACTAATTGAGTCAAAAATGAAATCAAATGAGCTCATATATCAAATGAAATATATGACACGTAGGTAAGGCCAAATAATGAAAAATAAATAGTGAATGTTCCGTAAAATACTCCTGAAGTCATATCACAGCAAGCCACCTCACCTCGACCTGCTCCCGAAAATCCACAAAACGAATTACCTCTTAGGTCGATAATCAGCACCACGAATTACGTAATCCACATATTCGCTAGATATCTTTATCGTATCCTTCGGCCACTACATGAAAATTCAAGGCCTGAGAAGATGTAGTTTTGGCGTAGAAAGCCTTCAAACCAACGATCCTATCAGAGGAGTACTCGAGTACGATAGTTGGAAGAACGAAACGATGCTTCCTGTAGAGGGCATCGAAGAGTTGCTGGAATTTTGCTTTCGAAATTGCTACATCCAGTTGAAAAATAATTTTTTCTAACAACAATTTTTACGAACATCTACTTGGAATGGTTTGAATCTTCTGCCATCGAACACTCGAAAAAGAAGTTTCCTAGTCTTCCTAGAATATCAGAATGACGAAAGGCACAATATCAAATTCACAATGGAGAAAGAATATCACTGCAAACTGCTGTTTCTCGACGAAAAAGTTGAGAGGGTTAGAAATATATTGCAAAATTTCGATCTACAGGGCACCAACCCATACCGGACAATATAGATTAGATTATATATTAGGGACTTTCGTGCTACGAGCCTTTACACCGCGACCTTTTCAGATCTATTGTGTTTGTCCTCGAGATCATTTAGAGTTCTTTGTCTAGCCCTGTCTTCTTCACGAGACTCCACAGGCTAGTTCTTAGAACTCCCATGAATTTGGGAGCTCTTGGTTTTTCTTCTCCCAGCGTTAGAAACCTTTGTCTTGACAAGCCCTCGCAGTGGCATAGTATGTGTAATGATGTTTCCTCTTATTCCTGACAGAACCTGCATAGCAATTCTTCTGCCAGGCCTATTGTACTCAGGTGTTTATTGAGCCTACAGTGCCCTGTGAGAAGTCCTACTACTATTCTAGTAGTGTTCCTCTTCTGGCCTAGTAGATAGTCTGTGAATGTTGGCAGCGGTTGTTTGATAAACTCTTTGGCCTGTCTCATTCCTGGTGCATTGTTCCACCAATCTTGAGACTTCTGTTGAATCCATGATTTAGTGTTTGTTTTTAGTACAGCTTTTGCTATACCGCAATACGGTTCTGGGCCATTCAGGGCCTTACTTGCTCCTTCTCGGGCTAGTGTATCGGCCTCTTCATTGCCTCTATAACCTGTATGTGCTGGTACCCAGGCTAGGGTCAGTCTGTTCTGACTGCCCAGCTCTTTCAGGGCGTCTATGCAGTCCCAAACAAGTTTTGAGGTAACTTGCATTGAGTTGACTGCTTTCATAGCAGCTTGGCTATCTGAGTATATGACAATGTTTTTTCCTGAAAAATCATGCCTTATTGGCTCTTGTGCACAATGGTGTATTGCAACGATTTCCGCTTGAAATATCGTAGCATATTTGCCCAAGCTCAATGAGATTTTCATCTTCGGCTTGGTTCCGTAAATGCCGGCTCCTGCACCTTCATTCGTTTTGGAGTCATCGGTGTAGACAGCGATTTCCGCATTGATGGGAGGCCCCCGCTTCCACGCATCCCTGTCCGTTATACTTGTCTTGAAAGTTTTGTCAAAGCTATATCTGGTAAGTATGCCATCTGATGGCATTCTTGTAACCGGGTCGTTTTCCAACTCCTCATATAGCTTGTTGTAGTCTCTCCCGTGCATATTGCTTATGGGAGCTTGTCCTCTAAGCAACCTGCTCGTGACAGACCTGGCTTTGGCTTGGATGTATATGTGTAGTGGGGGCAGGTTGAGCAAGACCTCTAAAGCGGCTGTTGGGGTGGTTCTCATGGCCCCGGTGGCACTCAGACATGCTTGTCTTTGCAGTCCTCCGAGACGTCGAATCACTCCTACCTGCTTGGTCTTTTGCCACCATACCACCGATCCATACGTTATTATGGGTCTGATAACTCTGGCATAGAGCCATGTAGTCATTATTGGTTGTAGCCCCCAATTTTTTCCGCACATTCTCCTGCACAGATTGAAGGCTACAGTACCTTTTTCTATGGTTTTTTGTAGGTGTTGATTCCAGGTCAACTTATGGTCGAAGATAACTCCTAAGTATTTTGTCTCTTGGGCAAATGGAATTTCTATCCCGTTCAGTACAGGTGACCTAAGTCCTTCCAGTACCTTTTTTCGTGTGAATGTGACTATTGTGGTTTTGTGAGGGTTTACTGTCAGCTCCTCCTCTTTACACCACCTGTCGACTATATCTAGTGCTGACTGTGTAAGCTCCGATACTGTCCTTGCAAATTTGCCTTTTGCAATAATTGCAAGGTCATCGGCATATCCTAGGCAATGACAGCCTCTGGAAACTAGCTTTTCGATTAATTCATCAATTAGGATGGCCCAAAGTAGGGGCGATAGCACCCCTCCCTGCGGACATCCCCTGTTTGCTCTAGCTGTTAGTGTTATTCCGCCAATTTCTGATACAATGACCCTGTTCTTCAAGCTGGCGTTTATCCACTGGCACAGTAGGGGATGTACCCCTTTTTTCCCTAGAGCGTTTGCTATAGACTCGGTGGATGCATTATTGAAGGCACCCTCGATGTCTATAAATGTTGTTATGGCTATCTCTTTGTCTTCCAAGGACTTCGTTAGTAGCCTGTTGAGGTCGTCCAGTGCTAAGTCCGTTGACTTGCCTGGTTTATACGCATATTGGCGTTCATTGAGTGGGTTTGTTTGTAATACCTCGTCTCTTATGTATCTATCTATCAGCCTTCCCAGCGTTTTGAGTGGGAAGGTCATTAGACTTATGGGACGATATGCCTTGGGTGTCTTGTCGCCTATTCTCCCTACTTTTGGGAGATATATGACTTTCACCTCAATCCAACCACCATATCTGCATAGCTGGAAATCGTCAAGACTCTGATTGATGGGACAGTCAATGTTCGCAATACCGGAAAACGTGTCGGTGAGGAACTGATCAACGGTATGTTCAGAAGACCAGTAAATTGAAGAAACTAGTGGATCAGACATTGACCAACACGAACCGAAGGAATGCTAAGTAAAATTGAAACAAGTTTTTGTCATTACTTACGTGAGAGTACTCGCAGAGAGGATCAAGGACACATGCAAGAAATGAAACTCCAAAATCTGTTTTTGATCAAGGAACCCAATATGCAGCCAGCACATGAGAATTTGGCTCCTGAATAAAAACAGCGACACCAACAACTGCGTTTACCGGATACCATGCGAGTGCGGCAAATCAAACCTAGAAGAAATCAGAAGACCACTGGAAGTGACATTGTGCGAACACAAGAATATTACAAAACAAGGAGGAATAACGAAACCAAGAATATCGATGCACCTCTCGACAAACCAACACAGCATTTTATGGTCTAAAACCAAGATTATACATAGGAAGGCACACTGGTTCAAGAGAAATTCAAATGAAGCTGCCTACATTATCGATAACAATGCATCCAGTGACCCTAGCGTAGAAATCTGCATCGTGTGGAAACCACAGATGCAGAAATGACCCAACTTCGGTTCGATGCGTTCGAAACTTTGAGTCAATACATTCATATTCCACTGAAACCAATCAGTGTGCCTCATCACCCAACTAGCAATTTTATATTTTATAATAGTTGCGGAAATGTTTCGGAGAAACAAATTATAAAACTGTATTTCTGTCAGAAATGTTTTCAATGTGTTTATAAAACAACTATAGGTAGTAAATTGGCACCGTTTTATATAACATTATAGTCTTTATTGATATTTTGTTAAGCCTTTTACAAACACTACAAAATAGTTTTATATTCATTTCGATCGATATTATAAAAGTTTACTAACACTCTTAAAAAGTAGTTTTGTAAAGACTTCTCTTACTGCACTTCTGCAACATATTTGAGCGATACTTATAAGATAATTACGAGACAATTTCATAAGAGTTTTTTAGTAGTTTTGAGTAAGTGTTATGAAATATAATGCAGCCTAAAAAGATACCGATAAAATTGAAAAGTGTTAAAACTGTTTTCTTGAAGGCACAAGAAGTAATTTTGTATTGGACACTAGGAAAATATAATAGATATGTCACCAACTAAAAACAAACAAATAGAAACGTTGAAGCCATTTTAATAATTTTCCTTTTGGACTTATAAAACTGTTGAAGACATTGTTTGTGCTTCAACGATTGATATTTTCACTGCAAATGAAATTTTATTGACAATATATCTCCTTGCTTAACAACCAATCAGTCTATTTCTTTTGAAATTCAGCCAATAGAATCCGAATTACAGTGAAAATATAGCTTGTCGCTGTATTTTCACGGTGATAAACCTGCTTAGTTTTTGTTTCACTAGCTGTCAAGTGAAAATAATGATTTAAATTATAAACGTCAAATCTATGTGTTTTGATTAGTTATATTTCTTAATCAATATGAGCGATCGTTGGGGACAAATGGCGATTGGTATCATAGATGAAGCAGTGGAAAAGAGTATTCCCTTGAATACGGCCAGAAATAAAGAATCAATTACCAGGCAATTCAACAATTTTTGCTCAAACAGGGGTTATATTGTCAGGGGTAATATAATAAGTGGCATGATTATTACAGATAATTTTTTGGAATATCAATGAATTGCAATCGCAAAGCTGAAAATACAACTAGTCCGCAGGACGAGTTGTATTTTCTTGCATTGGGATTGCCAATGAATTGATATTCCAAAAAATTATAGGTTATTAATCATACCACGAATTATATTTAGGACGACAATATAACCCCTGTTTGAGCAAAAATTGTTGAATTGCCTGGTAATTGATTCTTTATTTCTGGCCGTATTCAAGGGAATACTCTTTTCCACTGCTTCATCTATGATACCAATCGCCATTTGTCCCCAACGATCGCTCATATTGATTAAGAAATATAATTAACCAAAACACATAGATTTGACGTTTATAATTTGAATCATTATTTTCACTTGACAGCTAGTAAAACAAAAACTAAGCAGGTTTATCACCGTGAAAATACAGCGACAAGCTATATTTTCACTGTAATTTGGATTCTATTGGCTGAATTTCAAAATTTGAAATAGACTGATTGGTTGTTGAGCAAGGAGATATATTGTCGTCCTAAATATAATTCGTGGTATGATTGATAACCTATAATTTTGTTGGAATATCAATTCATTGGCAATCCCAATGCAAGAAAATACAACTCGTCCTGCGGACTCGTTGTATTTTCAGCTTTGGGATTGCAATTCATTAATATTCCAAAAAATCATCGGTAATAATCATACCACTTATTATATTACCCCTGACAATATATATAGCGTATTATTAGCAAAATTCAAGCGCGCCACTCATTTATTGATGTTTTTGCAAAAAAATATTGATTATACAAAAATTTACACTGTCGAAATATCAATTTTCTACTCGCAAACTCAACTCAGTTTGTTCTGAATGATAATAATTTTCAGCTGTAAATATCACTATAGTTGAGGTATTTCATATCTCCAACTCCTCTAATGTCGGTATTCCGGGTTGCTATCATTTTAAAATGGCGTCATTCTATAAAATAATTTGGTATCAATAGCAATCATTCTAACGCATTTTAGCTACTATAAAACTCCTACAAAACTGTTAAGAAATACTGAGTTCTGGAAGTGATGGTATTGCGGCAGAGTCGGACTACTTTTAAAGCTATAGATTCCTACAAAAGTGATTATATGAAGATATTGCATGGGATTTCTCACACAGTTTGGATATAAGTATTATCTATCAGGATGTTTTGGCTAGGAAGCTTCTTCCATTGGTTATGAAGGCTAAATTTCGAAGGAGCTTTCAGCTAGTAGTTTGAGGGTATATATTCATGGTGTAACACTCGAATCGACGAATTTTAATCTGAGGTCTCAATCTGCCTACTCCTTAGATCGAACTGGGGTATCGAGGGATGCTGGGTGGTATTTATAGCAGCGGGTGCTGCTTAAGCACCGTCGGATGTCTCGGCATCTGCCCAGTCCCCACCAAAACTCAACAACATATATATATATATATATATATATATATATATATATATATATATATATATATATATATATATATATATATATATATATATACCGGGTTTCCCACATTTTATGTGACAGGCAATATCTGGTTTGTTGAAGGAGATACACCAAAATGTTTCATACAAAAGTTTTAGGAGTTCATGAGAGCTATATCTTGATATAATTTTTAAATATACAGGGTGTTTGGTGTGGGTGCTACAGACCAAAATTCCATTTTTTGAAATAGAACGCCCTGTATGTCATTACATATTCAGATGCTACGTTAAATTCTGATATCATTTCATGTTTGGTTTTTGATATTCGGTTACGGCGTTGTTGAGTTATTGCTTAAAATGTAAAGTCTTGAGAACGACTATTATTTTTAAAAATATATCATACAATTATTCTCTCTGCATCAGATCACATGAAAATTAGTCAAAATTTTGGGTGTTCGAAGTAATGGTTTCAATTTTGAGTTGTGGAATTCAGTCAGGAATCATTTTGAATATGAAACAATTGCGAAATTGAAAGAGGTGTATTCGAAAACAAATCTTTAATAACAATGTAAATAATATAACTTGATAAATCATTTCATAAGAATGGTAGGTACCTAGAAATAAGTCATAAAAATTGTTCAAAGTGATGCCCATTAGATATTATACAGGCTTCGAAACGTCGAATCACTTCTCTCGTACAAGTCGCTCTTATAATATCTGACGTAATATCACTGCACGCTAGTCGAATTTTCATTTTCAGATCATCCACATTCAAAGGGGGAGTAGTGAAAACAATATCTTTTAAATAACCCCATAGGAAAAAATCAAGCGGTGATAAATCTGGGGAACGAACCGGCCACCGAATTGGACCCTTATTACCAATCCATCTATTTGGGTACGTTCTATCCAGATATTCAGTAACAACCTGTGAATTGTGAGGAGGAGCACCATCTTGTTGCCACCAAATTCCTTGTCGTTCTGCTATGGGAATATCTTCCATCAACTGGATCAAATCATTTTCTAGAATATGTAAATATCGCAATCCATTGAGATTTTCATTGAAAAAGTAAGGTCCTATGATGCGGCCATTGAACAATCCACACCATACATTAATACCCCAGGTAGTTCGAAAATTACTTTTGCGGACCCAGTGGGGATTTTCTTGAGACCAATAGTGACTGTTATGTCGATTCACAATTCCATTATTGTGGAATCGCGATTCATCGCTCCACAAAATTTGACTGAATATGTTAGGACTTTCATGTAATATTACCTGAATACAAGCAATGAATTCAAGTCGTCGTTCAAAGTCCGTGGGTTTCAAACCTTGTACCAACTGAATTTTGAATGGGTGGTATTTATTTTCTTTCAGAATTCTCTGTACATTAGATTTACTCACACCGACTTCTTCTGCAAGAGTACGGATAGAAACATGTGGATGAATAATAATATAAGCCAACACATTGATCTCTAAATCTTCAGTTCTAACAGATCTCGTATGATGACGATGCTTTATAGTAGAAGGAAATGACCCAGTTCGCAATTTTTCTTCAACTCTCGAAAAAGTCATTCGTGACGGAATGGGTCTGTCTGGAAAACGTTCTTGGTATAGACGTTGTGCTTGACGGCAGTTTTTCTGACATTCCCCAAAAATTAATAACATATCAATGCAATCACTTGGACCAAACGCGAAAGGCATACTGGAGTTTTCGCACAAAAAACACAGTTACTGTTTTGCAAAGAATCACTGAATCGAACTGACAAGTAGATACAATTCAACAACATTTGTTACTATGGCATCAACAAGCATAAGCTACTTGATGAAATTGTGCAATATAAAGCAATTCACCCTCAAGTTAGTTACATTCTCAAGAATTTCAATATTATATTCAACTGATATCGATATCGTATCGTAGAGATGAGAATAATGGTTTGTATTCAGTAGTAGTCTAGTTCAATTTAATAAAAGATATAGACTGGATTCGTGTACGAGTAAATAAGTTTTTTTGAAACTTTATATTTGAGGAAAAGTGCAATAACTCAACAACGCCGTAACCGAATTTCAAAAACCAAACATGAAATGTTATCAGAATTTAACGTAGCATCTGAATATGTAATGATATACAGGGCGTTCTATTTTAAAAAATGGAATTTTGGTCTGTAGCACCTACACCAAACACCCTGTATATTTAAAAATTATATCAGAATAAAGCTCTCATGAACTCCTAAAACTTTTGTATGACACATTTTTGTGTATCTCCTTCAACAAACCAGATATTGCCTGTCACATAAAATGTGGGACACCCGGTATATGGATAGGCTGTCAACCCTCAGATGTCGAAACTTGTGCGAGCAATGGATCGACGAGGCCTTACCTTTTAACGTGCGATTACTCAGAACGGTGGCCCGGCGGAGATTCGAACCCCGGCCCTCCGCTTGATAGGCAGATATGCTAACCACTACATTACCGAGACCACCCGAATTGTCCCTAATCAAAATCTTTCGTTTTACCTTTGCTATCATAATTAGCGTTTACTTCAGTTAGCTTTGGGCAAATTTGTGCAGACTGTATGTATCACATCTGGTTCTGAAGCAGGAAGATGTACAGCTTGTCCAACCCATCTTGGCACAAACTAGAAAACTTTTCCAGTTGCACACTGGTAGTGTAGACCATGACGAAAGAAAAAACACCTTCTAGGAATAAATTTCAACACAGTGAACACATATAATAGGTGTTTTTTGATCTTAGTATACTTCACAGAGATTGCTGGGCAAGAACGTTTTAATTCTGTGCCAAGATGGATTGGATAAGCTGTACTTCGATCTCGCAAAAAAAAACAACATGTTTTAAATTTATTCCACAAAGGAAATTGAGAAGCGGAATTTCCATCAGAAATTGGATTCCGAGAGCCATACACCTCCTGAGCTGCACAAGCAGGATTAAGACGTTTTCCTAATTTATTCGTCCAGACACAATCCTGCGAGTTCCGTAATTTTCTCCAATTAATTTTCGCGCTTCGTCCACAACTCGTACACGAGACTTCAAAATTAGTCATAAGCTGTTAATTAGTTTGCTAACAATCAGTCTTTGCATTTAAATTGGGTTTTACAAATTGAAATAAATGACGAAAATACATCGTTGTCGGTTTGGAGCGATGCAAACACTAGTCTGATCACTTCCAGGAAGCGTCAAGCTTTCTACAAGTTATAATAATAATTATTCGACCATATTCAACTGATATAACTAGAGTTTGATATTGAGAAAAATTTATTTGCTATGTGAAAGGTAGGACTAATATAGTGAAAGATGTCGGAAGTATTTGAGATGAATACATATTTTATGTTGAATATGTAATTTCGTCGAGTATCAGCCAGTAATTCAATATCTTGTATTTTTTCATCGATTGCCAATAACTGGGGGGCGGCGGTCATTTTGAAGGAGTTTTCTGTTGAAAGCTTGAAATTAGCAGGATGATACTCTGATTCTACCAGATCATAAAACCATCGAACCGCCAAATACGGGATATGCAATTAACAAAATATGAGTTATTCAAATTGTGATGTTTTCTATATTATTCCATTACCTCAGGAAAACGCTCAATTATTTGGTTTATATGTCGTCTCTATGTCTCATTCACTTCCGGAATACGGAATATGAACTATATAAGATCGTGGTCCGATAATTCTTTTTATAATACCATTTTTCTACCCAATTTTATTTGGCGTTCTATAATTTCTAACAGCCACATAGTCGTTAATTCCGGATTTTTTATTTCTATGTCCAGAATAAAATTTTATTTGATTATTTTGACTTTTAGCAAATTTACTAATCAAATCAGTGATTTCCCAAATAATTATTGTCAATTGACTCTGGTTTCATTGAATCGAAGGCACTTCTAATTTTCCTACCAAACATCAATTCTGAAGGTGAAATTTCAGTTGTACAATGTGGAGTGATTCTGTATGTCATCAAAAAATTATTCAATATAAAATTCAAATTTCTAATATTATGTCCATTTTCTAATGTTTTGATGAAAGCTTTTTTTACTGTATTCACAGCATTTTCAGCAGCTCCGTTAAAGGCTGGATGAAATTCTGGCGAATTAATAAAAGTATTACCATTCCTCCTCAAGAAACTTCGAAATTCACCTGACTTGAAATAACTGGCATTGTCATTTTAGGTAATCCAAATTGAGCAAAAATATTTCTTGATGCTTCAATGGTGATCTCTGAGATCATAGATGATGTCACAATAACCTCAATCCACTTCGTGTGTGCATCAATAACTACTAAAAGATACTTTCCAATAAAAAGACCCATGTAATCAATATGGAGCCGATGTCAAGGATGCATTGGATAATTCCATGTTAATAAATTGTGTTGTGGTGGAGTGTTTCTCGCACGTATACAATTTTCACAAGATTTCATCAATATTTCGATTTCTTCATTAATTTGAGGCCACCATACATAAGAACGAGCAAGACTTTTAGTCTTAACGATTCCCAGGTGAGTAGAATGTAATTGTAATAACACCTTTTTACGCAGTTTTTCTGGGATGACTAACTTATAACCTAACATAAGACATCCCTGTTCTACAGAAAACTGACTTTTGAAAATTTCGAACGGTTTTAAATTTTGTTCCAATTTCTGCGGCCATCCCCTCTCAATAAAGTGACAGATCTGTTCGTCTTGTTGGGTTACAGTAGAAATTTCTTCCGAGATCACTGGAAGTGTTTCATTATCAGTTACATAATGATAATAGGATATATTTGACTCTTCTTCTAACTGATCATTCAAGGGAAGTGTCGGAAAACAATCAGCATTATTTTCTTTTGTGTTAACATATTTGATTTCATATTGAAATGCTGATAGAAATAACGCCCAACGTTGAAGGCGATTTGCTGTTGCAGAGGAATTCCTTTAGCTGGTGAAAACAAAGCAGTCAACGGTTTGTGATCTATGGCCAAAATGAATTTTTGGCCATATAACTATTGAGAAAACTTCTCCACACCAAAAATGATGGCTAATGCTTCTTTCTCAATTTGTGAATATTTCTACTGACTTCTATTCAAGGTTTGAGAGGCATACGCAATAGGCCTTTCTGCGTTATCTTCAAAAATATGAGAAATTACTGCACCAACACCATACGATGAGCTGTATACTGCTAATTTTATTGGTAATTTTGGGTTGAAATGGACTAATACTGTTGCTGATGATAGAATGAGTTTGATATGATTGAAATCTTCATTACATTCATCTGTCCATTCGAAGGGTACGTTTTTTTTAATAATTTATAAAGAGGATACAAATGTATGGAGCTGTTACCAACAAATTTATGGTAATAATTGACTAACCCAAGAAAAGATTGCAATTGTTTGATACTAGTGAGCACTGGGGCATTTTTATTGCCTCCATTTTTTGTGGGCAGGTATGTAAACCGGTTTTATCCACTATATAAACTGAATATGTAACATACTCCATGAAGAATTAACATTTCTCAAGAGCAATGGTTAAACCACTTTCCTCTAGTCGCTTTAGTACTTGTTTGACTCTACTCAAATGCTCCTCACTATTCCTTCCTGTGATTGGGATATAAATAATAATAATAATTCTGGGTGCTCATTCCACTTATCAAAGATTTTATCTCCTCCAGAAATTTTTCAAATGAACCACTCATTGCGCCAGATCTATGTTTGGGATCGTCAATTGTTACTGCTCACACTTTCGGCCTTGAGGTGTTGAAGGCCGCCTCCACTTCTAGCGAACGTACCAATGCATCGCTACTCCTTTTGAAACTTGTAAGTCGCAGAGTTCTTTGGATTTCTGGGTCTCTAAGTCCGTCAATAAATATCTGCACAGCTAACTGCTCCTTGAAATCTCCAGGCGCTTCTGGATAGGCCAGCTGGATTAGACGTCTAACATCTGCCTCAAATTCTTGCAGACACTCACCTGATTTTTGTGTGCGAGTCTCTTCATTTGGGCCCGGTACAGCTGTTCTCGGTGTTGATCGCCATACCTCAACTTTAGTGCAGAAATCAGGTCGTCATATTGCTTCTGCTGTTCTATGGGTATCGTTTGTGATATACCCAAAGCTGGCCCTCTCAAAGCTACTATTAGTGCCGTAGCTTTTTCTTCGTCGCCCTATTCATTAGTTTCTGCCGCAGCCTCAAATTGTCTACGATACATAGCCCAAGACGACTGTCCGTCAAAAGTCGGTGGTTTCACGGAAATTGTTGATGTGGCAACCCTGTCTCGGCGATCCTGGTTCTTGAGAAAAGCTATCTGCCTCTCAAGTCCTTTCACTTCCTCTCGCACTGTATCCACTTTATCATTGACCACATCGATTTTCTTAACGTTTTCCTTCAGTTCTCCTTCTAGATTTGCTTCTAGTTCTCCCACTCGTACTTCAGTTTTATGTAAAACATGCTCGAATAACTTGTCTTGATGTTCTCGAACGTTCTGGAAGTCTGCTTTCCATCGTTTTTCTATTATAACCAATTCATTCTTTTGCTATTCTGTTCTTCTAGAATTTTCTGGATCGCATCCTTTCGTTCTATTCTTTATTTCTATACGTTCTCGTTCTTTCCTCTGTTCTTCGAGAATTTTCTGGAGTGCTCCTTCCCGTTCTTTCTTTTCATTTTTGAGAATTTTCTGGAGTCCTTCTTCTCGTTCTTTCTTTTCATTTTCGAGAATTTTCCTGAGCGATTCTTCTCGTTCTTGTTTTTCCTTCTGCCGTCGCATTTCATCCAATTCTTTTTCCTCCAGCCGTCGCTTTTCATCTTCCAGTCGTTGTCTTTCAAAATCCGCAAATTGGTTTTGGATGAATTTCATCATGTCCTCCATCGTATCGTAAGATGTACTTCTCGTGTACACCATCAAATGTTGTTATTTACCAGCAAAAATTCCACTTCCGACACCACTGTCACGATATTTCTTTGGGTTCGTCGATTAAAACACCAAACAACACTAAACTTCCTTTATTATAACTCTCTATCATAATACAATACAACACAATCACTTAAATTGCTCTAATAACTTTCCAATGCTCGGCACTAAACTCCCTCTACTAAAAATTCTCCTTCCGCACAAAGCTCTGCTCCACTTAGATCTCAATAACTCTCGTCACTTAGCTCTGAATAAAACAGCCGAATCAATAACTTTCTGTAATACCAATTCTCTCTCTGCGGCGAAGCCTGTCCCGTATATATATCTGCGTGCCAATCAAGAATCGTCGAGAGAAGCCCCGATGACACATCTCGAATTCTCAAGCGGCATTACGGGTTCTTGGAAAATGACGTTCGCTACGACGCGATCCTTCGCCTTGCGTTTACGATATGGTCAGGGCCGGCGCTAGGACGTAACAATAGAATATGATTTTACTCTTAACACAATATCACACAAATTGAAAAATTTCTCTGTACCCATAAGGTTTTTTATAGAAACCAGGATTGATACTGATGAAATATCGTAACTTTCGTGTTGAGACTGAAGATCATTTAGGCAAACATTTTCGCTGTTACGAAACAGCTGTCGGACGTGTTCATTATCGGCAAGATTGAAAAGTTTGAATTAGAATTAGTACAACGAAGGGTTCTACTCCATTCAGACTGCTCTTTCATTTTTTCTAAAATAAATATGACAACTGCATGTTTATGAAATTTTTTTATGAAATATCTAGGAATAGTTTTGATATGGACGAGGTGTTTTTTTTGTTCAATATAAATCACGATAACTCTTCATATAAAATGAAAATTACAAACATCATGAAGAGTCATCTGTGAACATTTTGAATTGAACTAGTCTCTACTCGATCAGAATCCACATTTCACAGAGATAACTGAATGGTATTCAAACAGTATTTCAGTCAGTTGTAATCTCATTGCTTCCACCTCGATATCCATCTCACCGATTGAAATATGAGAATGAAGCGAGAAAGCAGCTGAATACGAATGAAAAAAAAGTAAGATATTCCACAGAGTAGCCTGAACGAAAACCTGAATTATAGCATCTTCAGAAAAAATATTTTTGGATGCATAAAAAAATAGCATTGATAAAAAAATCTCGAAAGGAATGATTGAAAAATCCATATTGACGCTTGAAAGACAAGACTTTATCAATGTTACATGAAATGGAATTAGTGGCAGACATGGAATACTTGGAATACACTGAGTGGTAAACTTATGACGTCTGACACTGAAAGGAACTTCGGTTTGATATTCAAATTCTACAGCGAAATACTTGGAGTGAGTTGATTGAGGAATTATTGGTGTTCGTGTTGAATGTAACCCTATAGGAAACGGATGCTTTCACCAACCATTTTCATTGATGGATCAGTCAGGAATCGATGCTTTGATGTGCAGTCGGATATACTACGAATTTTGGTTGAAAGGAAGACCATTCAGACATATATCTGTTGAATCTGAGGGACATATAAAATAACTAACATTTGACACACTATAGTTACCTGGTTGTGAAACGGAAATAACGTTCAGCATTTTTCTCGTAGGTCGAGCAGAGGAAACGTTTGAGCAAGGCAATCAATTGAATCCAATACTATTTCAATGTCAAGCTTTCTATTCTCACGAATGTATCTTCGTGTTATAGGTGGTATAAAATGAATCACAGATTCGAGCTTCACGTGTGGTATCTGATGAACGAAAACAATTGGAATGAATTCTTACCAACAGGATATCAAAAGCATTGACATAATTCGATAGTCATTATCATTGAGTATATGTTTCCGACCGTCTGTATCTCCTACAGACAAGAAATTTTCTCACTTGCCTTGGTAGAGAATTGTTAAGTCGAAAAATCATATCCTTATAACAGTAAAAAATACCTATATCAGTCGTCTTCCAACGATAATTTTTTCAGAAAAAAAAAGTTTTGTCAACTGAAAAATACACGATGTTGTAGTTTTGTTGGAAATTTTTAAAGGATTTGAAATATATCATTAGGGTGACCATTTAAATTTGGGGTTTCTATGAATAAAATAATATTGTGACAAAGAAATTGAGACATCGAATGTGAAAGATTAGTCAAAAAATGTAAATGAAGGAATAGATGAAATACTATGCATAAATGTTGAAATAAAGTTTCAAGTTGAGTGCACTCACGACGTTTCGATTGCTGTTATCCGCAATCGTCTTCGGATGATGAGTGACAATATTTCGAGGTATGATCGGTTATAAAGACCGGATTCACCTATGGTGCTACTAGAAGTGTGTTGATCGGGTTTCAGCAGAAAATTGATGTATTTGCGCGAGATTTTTCTCGTACCTCCCTTCACGATGGAAAAAAAATCTCAGAGCAAACTGATGTTTCTGGACGTGAAGAGGACCAGAAATATATGGAAACATCTGTCTGCAGGAAACCAAGGCATACTGGACCATACCTGAATGAGCAATCCAATCACCATCAAATCACGAAGCAGGGAATTGGCAAGTCTCTGATTGATCGGGCAATCAATCTCTGCAACACCAAAGGAAGTCTCGACAAGAAACTGAACAACATAAAGAAGAACGGCTACTAGGAACACCGAGAAGATATTGAAAGAACAAGTTCTTATCATCCCCTATATGAGAGGACTTTCAGAGAGGATGAAGAGGATAGCAGGAAATACAACGTCAGAGTCTGTTTTCGATCAGGGAACACAATACGCAGCCAGCTCTTTATTTAAATTTTTTTATAAATATTTCATATTCTATATCTCAATTTTTGTTACAACATTATTTTCTTCGATCAATGAAACATTCAATTTCACTTTTTTTTACCAAAGAGTCCATTTCAAATTTTTGTTCGGATTCGATTACCTTATTTGATTTGTATTTTCTCATCATTAATTCTCATTGCATATGGAACACCCAGAAGACCACAGCAACAGTATAAATAAAATCGATATTACTCGCTCAAGTTATTTTCGTGTTTCTCCTTCAATTTCCTCATGCGTAAGAGAATTTACCGATTCCGTAGAAGTGGAAGACACTGGAAATGATGTTGTGACGCTGAGCTGAATCCTAAGTGTATTCAGTGATGAATTGATTGAGGCAATATGTTCGGCGGAAATGCACCCATAGTCTTCAATAAATAAAAATCAACACCAATAATTTACCAAAGTTGTAGGGTTTTCATCGAGTGTGAAAATTTTATAAAAAAATCAGAATATATTAATTTATCATTTATGATCGAATGTATGATGTTGAATAAGTCTAATACTGTCGATAGAGTCATCATGTCTTTGAATACATATGAAATTAAACTCAGAATAGGAACTGGTACTCATTCATAAAGTGAAATGGAAATGTCCATAGAGAATATGCTACTTTATAATAAAAAACAAAGTTGACTTCTGATCCAATTTTAGTAATGCATATAACTAATATCGGATTTGCTTGAAATCGAAGTATTCAATATTGTTATTGATGTCAAAAAATGCATATGCAAGGGTTTCATTTCATAAAAAACAATTATCAATACAAGGATAGGTTAAGCTTCAGTTCATTGACACAGCACAGAGAAATGCAGTTTTAAATGTTCCAGATGTGATTATTATCAGTATAAATTTTGCGGGGGTCCTGGTGAGATCCTTCGAGGATTCCGTGAATAATTCAAGGTTATATAAATTTTTGCTGCTCTGTAGATGAGATTTCATGGTACTATATTATATCGGACATTCGAAAAGGATAATTTTTGAATACAATAGTGCAATAGTGCGAGTGATCTGGATGGTCGGTCTCAAAAGTAAATAGTTTGGTGAATTCAATAATACGGTTAGGGCATAGCAATTAGGAGAAATGAGCATCCTTGCATAAGGTTGATGTCAATATCTTGATTCTGGTGTTCTGATCATTAGAACGGTACAGTATTTTTAGCGTTAGAGAAGTTGGAAACTGATCGGATATGAATATATAATTTTAATAAAGAAGTCATCAACATCAGGTAAGCGGAGATCAGACTAGATCAATCACACTACTACCTAGTTTATTTACATGTGTGAAATTAGCAACGACGTCAGACATTGTCCCGCCATTGAGGAATGTGATAGAATAATCATACACGAACCTCCGCAGAGTGCGACTTCTCACATTCACAACGTCACCTTAAGATTTTCTTCCTTATGTGTTTTTTAGAATTTCGGAGGGAACCGTCTAGTTTAGATAAATGAGAATTGAGATTACTCTCAATTATAATCAGTAAATAGGAATGTTCTTCACATATTTCTGAAGGAGTAACCTGCAAAAGTTTAAGAAACAGAATCATATCTATGGAGGGGCATATGTGAAGGTTATACAGAAGATGAACTCGTAATTGTGTGTCCACCACATATTATCCACCAAGGAGAACTATTCGAAACAATTTTTTCAGAAGTATTATTGAAAAATACAGAGAAGCCACTACTGGCTCTACCAGAAGACTTGATAAAAGAATTGACAACTTAGAATGACCACAGTGTGTTGGGCGAAGTAAAGGTTCCACTGGTTAGCAAAGTTCCACATGGACACATTATTTCGAAATCTTTCAGATCAGTAGGGGAGTCTGCAAAATTTTAGGAGCATTTAGTAACAATTCCAGAAAAGTACTTTGCGTGACTGCTATTTCCGGATTGAGCTGGCTAAGGTAGCGGGTATGTTCGATTTTTTAGATTTGTTCCCAGACGATCTTTTTGGAGACTCGTCTTCTTATCTTAGGAGTTTTTTGATTTCGGATTAAATGTGCATTATTTTTGGGATCTTGTTCATATATTTGATGGTGAATATTTCATCTCCAGCAGCATTCATTGTACACCAATTCGTGCGGAATTCTCCCAACTGGTTGAGTTGATTTGGCGTAAAATCGGGTTCGATTACAATACTGGACTTTCCTCGAGTGTTGATGTTTTTCTTGTTGATGAATTCTGAAGCAACATCAGTAGATAAAAAGGACTTTGATTGGCCTAGTTTCAATAATTTCCTGTGGTTTCCCAAACTGAATACATCTAACACAGAGTTTGCATGAGATGGTGGCACTTTACGATTATGCTATTGGAATCTTCGAAGGGAAGATCTGCCATTGCATCAAGGCGGGCTTCTACTCCAGTCTATGACGGTGAAAAAAGTGTAAACTGTGTATTTATCCCATACAGCACCGATTCGTATGAAAATTTGGATTTAGGATCTACATATCCTCTTTTTCAAAATCTACCCTGTGCCGAGGGTTGCTTTCTCCCTGGGGGTGGATGCCACCCCTTCTTGGGGGTGAAATTTTTTTTAATGAAAATAAGTGCGGAAATCAATAGATTGACTAATTCTGAGCACTTTTCGTTCAATGAATTTTTTTTCTGAAAAGCAATACTTTTCGACTGAAATTGTCGGTTTTCAGGCAAAAAAACACGTTTTCAAATCCTTCTTCGCGAATTACTGGAAAATAATGCATCTAATCGAAAAACCTGCGGAGAAGAAAATTATAGCTTTTGAAAAAACAAAAGAGATTGTTTTTTGTGATGTATGCAAACCCACTACAAACTGAAAAATTGCTTGTCGAAAGTTGATTGGTATTTTCAATCGCCAAAATGGAAAGTTTCTACGTACAATAAACAAAAACCAATGCATTTTTCGGGAAAAACTAATTGGACATTTTTTGAAGTCCTTCAAAAATCCTTTATTTTTGGTATTTATAAAAGTTTCTAGTATCAAAACTGACCGAGGTATGAAGGAAATAATGTTGAATCCAATTTTTTTGTTGAAAGAATCATTGTGAATAACTCATCCTCTCTTTCCCCCCTTTGAAAAAAATCGTTGTTACTCCATAATTCACTTCATTCATGTTCTTATGATGAGTTCTGAGTTTCTCATCAATTGAAAGTACGTAGTTTTAGAAAAAATTGAGATTGGAGAGAAAAAATCATATACGTAATTCAGCGAAAAATCACCATTTCTTCGAAATAATTCGAAAAGTATTGATCACATGCAAAATTTTCTAGAGTACAAAATTGAAGGTTATTCTTCTCGGATGATTTTGGCGTTTCAGTTTTTTTTGCAGGATGAAAATAGAGAAGATATGGCCAGTTAAGTATTGTGTGGATTCGCGCAAAGTAACTTTTTTAAGCCCGTTCAGCATGAGCCTTTTCAAAAAGGTAATCTGAAACAAAAAATCATGTGAATGAGCTTATAGCTCTTGAAAAAAGCTACAAAATGCTTTTTTGGTGGATTTGATTGCTTAAATACTATGCGAGTTATGGGAAAAAAAACGAAAACCATATTTTTAGAAATTAGAGTATATTGAAGAATACACATAGTAACTATATTTTAGGCCTGGTGGAAGAATAAAGGCTTTTTGAAGGACTTCAAAAAAGGTCCAATTAGATTTTCCCGAAAAATGTGTTGGTTTTTGGTTATTGTACGTAGAAACTTTCCATTTTGGCGTTTGAAAATACCAATCAACTTTCAACAAGCAATTTTTCAGTTTTTAGTGGGTTTGCATGCATCACAAATGAACGATCGCTTTTATTTTTTCAAAAGCTATAATTTTGCTCTCCGCAGGTTTTTCGATTAGACGCATTATTTTCCAGATATTCGCGAAAAAGGATCTGAAAACGTGTTTTTTTTTTGACTGAAAACCGACAATTCCACTCGCGAATAAGTCGAAAAGTATTGCTTTTCAGAAAAAACTTCATTGAACAAAAAGTGCTTAGAATTAGTCAATCTATTGATTTCCGCAATTATTTCCATTAAAAAAGTTTTCACCCCCAAGAAGGGGTGGCATCCACCCCAGGGAGAAAGCAACCCTCGGCACAGGGTAGATTTTGAAAAAGTGGTAACTTTTCGGTTACCAACGTGTGCGTGATACTATTGGTAATTAGAGCAGAATTTTGAGAATTGCATTCATGTATTCCGTTGAATGATGTGGAAATCTGTGATATAATAGCTACAAAGTGATTGATATCGAAAACAGTTAGCTAGTCGACGTCTTGACACTCGCAGCGTGTGAACGACCGCCACATACTATGCACTGAATATTTGACATCTCTGGGTTTGATAGCGTTCGAGCACACTAGACAAGAGAAGGGTGATATTTTAGAGATTCAGAGAATATTTTTTCGTGAGGAGGACGATTGTATGATCTTTGTTTTAATTTGCACAACAAAAAGTCAAAATAAACGACGAAACTGCGATTATATTGAATAGAGAGCGGTTTGTTGCGATGTTCACGGTGGTGTGTACTCGTTCGAACTCAATAATGGATTGTTGTTGTTCTAAAATTGTTGTTGTTCTGAAATTGTTTGTTTTCGTTAACCAGCTGACGAACGTCAACCCTCAGAAGTCGAAACTTGTGCGAGCAATGGATCAACGAGGCCTTACCTTTTAACGTGCGATTACCCAGCACGGTGGCCCGGCGAGGATTCGAACCCCGGCCTTCCGCTTGATAGGCAGATATGCTAACCACTACACTACCGAGACCATGAAAATAGTTATTTGCTCGGGTTGCCCTCAATTTTGTTTTGAATAATTCAATTTCATCATTTACCTTGATTTCATAGAAATTATGTTTGGACAACTTCAATCCCACCAAAAATGGTGTTTCTTCAACAGTTTCGATCAATGTCTGTCTATTTTCAGGTGATGGCAATGTCTGATTGAATAACGATTGCTGTCAGTGGTTTTTGGCAAAACAAGTTTCATTTTATACGACATATACTGTTATGGATGTTGAGTTGGAAAGTTTCTGAGAGTACGTCTACAGGCATTGATTTACTGAGCTTGTTAGCCAAGGCATTCAGTTTAACTTGCAGTGTACTGAATCATCTGCTTCCTCAATCGAAATCGAACCCTGGGAGACACCTATTTTGAAAGCATCCACATCTGAACCCCCATTTCCCAGTAATGCTAACATTTTCCAAGATCTAAAAATGTCTTTTTCCATAGACGAAAAAAAAAATACCTGGTTTTCCTATACTATAAAACTTCCCTGCATCAATCACCAGCTGGCTATTCTGAATAGTGAATAATTTTTTCTGTATATAATTCCAAAATACATCCCTTTTTTTCTCATTAATTCAACAATCACCTATAGTTTGATATATTCATTTGAAATATTGAAATCAAACCTTACATCTGATTAGTATTTCAATGTTTTTTGTTCTGCTATTCTACCCAAGTTCACCAATATCGGCTGGATGCGATCAAATACCCTCTTTTTGAAATTCTCATTCACAGAAAACTGAACAAGTTCACATATTCACCCTCTAACGATTGTTTTGAAGTCCCATAACTTAAAAGCCCGCCAAAGTAGTTGGATCTACAATTGTCTCGCCAACCCCTCCGTGCGTGTCACTCGAATCCGAAAGTGGAGTTCCCAACACGCCAACTACAAACTCATTCTCTTTGTTGTACGGAGATACTAACTTTCATTTTTGAAACAAAGGAAGGGGTGAGATTCGCCCGAAGTTCTGGAACAGATCCTCTAGATTTATTGTTTGAAACTCACGTAATTTTGATGACTAACTTCTCCCCGAATACAATTCTGATCATGTAATAAAGGACATCTGGATAATGTTCTTGGTAATAGTTCAATCTTGGTTCAGCTCCGGTTGGGATCTGAGTTTCGTCTGATGTATCCGGCGAGGTTTGTTTTTGCATGTATTCGAGGAGGTTATTCACGAAGGATACTGGAAGTTTTTCAAAAAATTTTTAGAAATCATGAAATGCTAGAAGACTTTCTGACCGTTGGTTGATGGTGAGCGTGGATACAATATCCTACTGAATAAATCTGCTAGGGATACCACATTCTACTGACACCCCCTTACGAACGTCAACCCTCAAAAGTCGGAATGTGTGTGATCATTTGGTTGAAAGGAGGTCCCACCTTTGAAGTTCGATTCCCAAAACGGAATGCAAGAGATATTTGTAGAAATCAATCCATTGTGAATTGTGATATGGTGAATATAAAGGTATGTAAACACAAAATATAGAAGAGCTCTCCACATAGACAAGACTCCGAAGTAATTTGGGAATTAGAGAAAACTGCGAGTTCTTGAAATATTTTTAGTACTTTTATTTTTGTCTCCGAAATGGAATATGTTCGTGGCTGCAATGATCTGAATTTATGTTTTCAAACAATTTGTATATTCATGTCAGGCCTCATAGGAAGTTCTGGGGTTTCGTTTTTTAATGTTGTAAACATTATTCACATGTGAGTATCGTGCTAGTGTTGTCTGTTCGGATTAGGGTAGCTGGGCTATTACTGAAGAATATTTCAGCTGATAAACTGCGGTACTAATTGAACTTTCGAATGTTCATGTGGCATGAAGTTTCGTTTAATATGGAGGAAGATACAGAATCTGTTCTCAGTTTTCTTGTGCCTTTCCCCAATTTTAGAAGACTTTTGTTGAGGTTATTTCAAGATATTGAAGATAGAGTAGCTTATGAAAGCAAAAACTCGATTGGTGAAACATAAGCAGTGAAATTACTTTCTGACTTACATGTACATTGAACATAATGATAATAATTTGGAGTACGAAGAGATGTTGTGATGAATCTGTTCTAGTACCCCACAACATCATTAACAGTCGTATTTTTCATCGTACTTCAAACTTCAGTTACCAACTCGCTAAATTCGAAACCAATGGAATTATTATATTGTTGAAAAACTCTATACTCAGGAACTGAAGGGTATATGTTCGATATTTTCCACATGCTCAAATTGGCCCAAAGTATCTGTCATTCGTTGTCGACCGATTACACGTGATTTGGGTGGTATCGCTTGTCACTGAAAAGGTTCGCTGGGAATAACTAGATCCCTCCTCTCATCCTACTTCACATACCTAATACACCTATAAAGAGCTCTCCAATGCTGAAAAACTTTTCCATTCCGAATAAAAACATCACAAAGCTCTTCTAGTATCTGTCTACCGTATTCTTGTCAAAGTATACAGCAGTGGACTCCCCTGATATTTCGGTCATTTTCAATTTTCGGAGAGGCTTTCAGCGACTCGTGTAAACAAGGATGAATCAAATGGTGATAGACAGTTTGTTGATTCAGGTCATCTCTTCGCGAACAAGCAGACACTTCGGTGTTCAAAGCTGAAACGAACCGGAAAGATAAAGACGACTTTGTCGATTTTTTTATGAGTTACAATTTTTTCCTTCATCGATTTCATAGAGAATGCCGTTCTGAAACTTTTGCCCAGGGAATAAGTGTCGAAGTATTTAAGTATTTCATTCGAGAAACTTCTTTTGATGTTTATTTTGCTTTGGATGTTGTAGTAGTCTTGTACACTCCGAATCGAGATAACTCTAAGTGATGATAGACCAAGGACACTGATAAAGTACCCGAATCAGTCTCAATAAGTTGAAAGAATCCATCAGCAGTAGTCGTGAACCAACCAGTAATAGCTTTTTTGTAATCGACACTCTCATTCAAACATTCGAGAACATTTATATTTTGAAGAAAATGAGCCTCAAGTTCTTCGTTTCCGATGAAAATGTGAATATTTGTTTCAATTCCAATAGCTCCCATACGCGATTCTCACTATTGTTCAAAACGAAACTGTTATCACTCACACTCGATGCGTCATTCTCTCGAAAAGATAGGGTTCAAGTGAAGAGAATTGATACTGATTGGTGCATGAAAATATCTGTGGGTTGGCAAAGTCTTCGTATCGAAGACAAATTGCCAACCTATAGATGATATATATATATATATATATATATACATATACACATATATACACACACACATATATATATATATATATATATATATATATATATATATATATATATATATATATATATATATATATATATATATATATATATATATATATATATATATATATATCCTCTCTGGATCTTTCGGTTGAACCGCGTCTGGAATTTTTCTTCTGTCGACGTTTCGACTCCCACTTTGGAGCCATTCTCAAGACTTCTTGACGTGGTGGCGAGGCCTGAGTCTCCTTAACCCCCAGCACTCATCTTGACAGAGTGAAGTGAGTGCTTATATATTATATATATATATATATATATATATATATATATATATATATTTATATATATATATATATATATAAATATATATATATATATAAATATATATATATATATATATATATATATATATATATATAAATATATATATATATATATATATGTAAATAGTTTTAAAAAATGGAAAATTCAAATTAATATTGAAATAAATATAAAGAATAATGATTTTTAAGTTAAAATTTGAATATAAAGTTGCCCAGGCTAGTTTCGATGTCAATAATTTGAGAATTGTAAACAAGATTTCAATGAAAATGGAAAATTCAAGTTGAAAATTGTAAAGAATGGTGTTAGGACGCCTATAACCTATTTATACATGAGACTGTCTCGGCTCTCAGGAGGGTTGCGGCTTGAGGGGTCTCTTGATGTCAAAAACATTTTTTTTCAATATTTCTGTAATAAAGAAAATATAATGAATTTTATCGAAATTGAGTCAAACCAAAAAAAAACTATTAAAAAAAATAAATATTATTTTCTCTCTGAATTTGAGAAAGAATTTCATCTTATAACTACCCCGAACTAGGAGATAGCTACCTTATTTTACAATTAAACGATCTTATTTCTCTAGACAAAATCTTTTCAATCAACCCTTTTTATATACAGATTTTCAAAATTGTAAGTCCAGTAGCTATAAGTCTTTCACATTTGATCACGGCCGTATGTGATCCGAGTTTAATGATGATGTGGAATACCGACCCGAATACTTCGAACTGCGAACTTCACCGCTCAAGGTTATGAAGTTGAAGAAAATAATACATTCAGAAGAGTTTGTAAATAATTGGCGATAGAAAATGTTAATACCAATGTTCATTTCGCACAAATACCTTCTTCAAGTAGAGATTCTTGATGGTAGAGTTCCTTTCTTCCGCTGGCTGGATGGATCTTGCTGCGATTACTACCAGTCAGAACATTATGAAAAGTGACTAGCACCCTAACTGCTATCCTTCTGAGTGTTTCTGGAGCATTTTTAAGATACGGGATATATATAAAAAAAAGAAATACAGGTAAAGCATCCCATCATCATTCAATTCTATCTCTTTTTATATTCAGTTCAAAATTTCTCTAATAAATTTAATTTCACAACAAACCATATACTCTGAAGTTGATTATTACATTCCCCGATAGAGAGGACATATCGAACTACCTTCACTAGATAAATCAGAGACCAACACAAAACAAAAAAATTATACGAAGGCAAGAATTGTGATCGAAAAGAGCTTTCAACCATGTTGATGAGGTTCAAGTTCAATCGGAACCCACTCGTGTCTATTTTGTGTTATTTTTTCAAATTTTCGAATATGCAGTTAACGTATTCACTAATTGTGTGAGGCAAATAAAAATTAATTTCTACCTACTCTCATGGAACCCGCCCCTGATAATTCCTATTGGGAATTGGCAAATACCTATGTTCCTAACAACCTCTCAAGATCAAATATTCGATGGTGTTCACTCGGTCTCATTCAATTCATAACAGAATGTATAACAAAATTTCTATATCCTTATTAGTGTTCAAAGTTTCGTCAGTAATAGCCGAATCCGATAATGAATTTTACACTATACAAGAACTTTCCTGGAAACCATCCGGAAGTCACTGCCGCCCTCGAGTTCCACATCGATAAGAGAGCGAAACGGCCCGGGGCCAATCTAACCCGCAATCAGGGTGTTATCTTAACGAGCGAGCCAGCTGGTTGTTGTACCCGTCGGTTGACCATTGTTCAACAAATCGACAAGTTAACGTGCTCAATCTTACCGCAGAAGGTCGCTCCTTTCTAATTATAGTCCGAGAGCTAGTGAACTCCAGTTCCTGATTACGATATGACAAAAATTAGTAGTTTCTCTACGCTTCTCACATTGGTTTACAAAACAGAGAGATAAACGGGACCCTAGTGCACTGTAGCACGCAGTTTGATAGCTGGTTCAGTTTTATACGATACAGTTTTTCACTGAGAAGATCTTGTTGGTCTCACTACATTTTTGTGTTTATCTCTCTGTTGGAATTTATTATTTTGATCAAGTCAATGGTTGAATTCATAACTTTATATTGTTTCATTCCTATATTTTATAAACGAGGTAAGTCGAATTCAAGCTTCTTTCAGAACAGCCTTACCATTCAAAATTTTAAGTGAAAAATAAGTCTGGTAACAGCAGCTGCCATAAAAGTATACTAATAGCCTTCATGGCGGTCATTACATCTGGTGACAGCGGTGATATTTTCATTATTTTGATGGGATTTTTGTGATAACATGGGATGAAAATTTAATTATTCCGATAGGATTTTTGCTATGCCTCGAGTAGGACGTCAAATCTATCATAGTCCGATATTCAATTCGTTATTCATAGTTCCCAGCAATTTATACAATGAAAGTTAGCTATTTATCATAGAGGATGATTTTTAGGAGTGGGCTGGATTCAATCGTATGTACAGAAACCTTTTCAACGAGGCCAAATCATTCACTGAATGTTCATTGTTTTCGATTTTATGCATTTCCCCACTCCCGAAGAACTTGAATTTCAAATTTTTCATTTTATTATCATGGATGAACTAGGGCCCCTCTGCGATGAGATGCGATGCATGACTGTTGTTCATTTTCCCATTTGTAAAACTAGACCAATTGTGTTTTATTCGTGTGTTGAATGTTCTTCCCCCTCAACTATGTGAACCATCGAGCATGATCTACATGACAATTCTGTGTATGCAAATTGTTCTTCATACATACACCCAGCTTTTTATTCATTCTGAATTTCGTTTTGACATTTTCTTCCTTCAAGAACTTCGAGATATTTATAATCAATCTGGACATTCATTCATTATGCTTGAGGAAGCCATTGTATAGCGAAACGCGAGTCGTGGTTTCGTTAACTCCTTGCCAGAAAAAATTGTTCAGCGGACTGTACTATTTTTTGTTGAATATGGATTATCAGCAAGTATAGGCCGTTTCAATTCGAGATTTCAATATCGATGGGAAATTGAAAAAAAAATTGAAAATGCTGAACTGGTTGCTGAATCTTTGGCTTGCTAGATCTGTGTAATATCTTTCTTACAAAAAAAGCCATCCGTAAAATGTCCTCTTGTCCTCGAAATAGGCACACATACCAATCCAAATAGCTACCACTCGGAATCTTCTGTCCAATACGGCCTCACTAGAAGATGGTGTTAAAGGAATTTGGGAAGATTCTGCAGTAACAAGTGAATTTTTTTTTTCAATATTTATGTTCTTGCACGAATATATCCAAAACTCAACTTTGAACAGATGATAACGACAGCGTTTTGTGACCTGTCAAAGGTATTTGATTGTATTAATCACAGACGCAAATCAAGAGCCTAAGCTTTCAGAGCGTGCAATCTCAGAAAACTCAAAGAATGTTTCCGGTGTCTGTTGATGTATCTAACAGTATTTTAAACAAAATACAATCCTCGGCCCTATGTTTCCATTATTCAATGTTCAGAAGTACTATCGATATACTTCATTAAATATATTTATAAAAAAAGTGAATCTTTCAACGTAGAAAAGCTAGTACTTTCTCTAGAGAAAACATGAATTTCTCACTCAAGTATCAGACGACAAATTACTTGCAACAAAATCAGGGTACTGATGTATGGTATACTTTATCTATTGAATTTAGGTACTTACTTTTTTAAAGCTGCACTAATTCAAGGAACAATGCTAGTTGTTAGGCTCATGATATGTATTGCTTGGAAATTTCTGATTTACAAGGCCTTGGATCAACTTTCTCAATGAAACTGGCGAATACTACACACACGACTCCTTGAGAAGCAAAATTAATTCAGCTGAGAGACTATTAAACTCCATACCAGCAACCAAAACAGATTTACTTTTCAATCAGAATATCAATTCAGGCATTGATTCAATCTCTGCGATCAACTTAACATATTCTTCAGATATAACTATCAACATATGTAATCGATAGTGAAATGGTCTCGATAGTGTAAGTGGTCCCAGTGGTGTAAAGGTGAGCACGCCCGCCTCTCAAGCGCAAAATCAGGGTTCAATTCACCTTCGGACAACCTTGCTGTATTTCACACGTTTAAACGTGTCCTCGTTAATCTATTGCTCGCACAAGTTTTTACTTCTGAGGGTTTACATTCGTCAGATGGTTAACGAAAAAAAAAAAACAACCATTTTCAAACCAATCACTAACAAGTTGTTCAAAATGAGAAATACTTTACTTTCAATACATACTAAACCGAATAACACTACAGAAAACACAAAAATTGCATTTATCAAATTCCTTGTTCCTGCGGTCAAAAATATATCGGTGAAACGTCACGACCTATGAAAGTTCGAAAGAGTGAACACAAGACGAACATCAGGAACAGACGTATGGGGTTTCTGAACTATCACAGGACATTCTTAATGCCGATGGAGATCTCACGGTCGAATGAAATGACACTAAAATGATGGCAAAAGAGAGTAACGGCAGGAAACGAAAATTAAAGGAAAATTCTTTCATCTTGCTGCCTGGCGAAGATTGCATCTCTATGAATTCGCTTGATATGGAATCTAAAAGTAACTGTTCCTTTTAAACCTTACCCTTTCAGTTCGTGGTGGGTTAGAAACCTAGAAAACTACGAAAAAAGTGTCGATATGTATTTTTCTTGATAGAAATATTCTCATAAACATTTAGACAATTATTCTTCTCGTATTTGATTGCTATTACGTGATCACTGGGAAAAATACATTTTATTTTTCATCGAGATACCTACTCCATATTTTTTGTGAACTCTTTCAATTGACTTTTTTCAATGTTTCATCTGTGATAGAATTTCGAAGTTCATTGGCTCTCAGACTATTGTCGTAGAAAGTCGCTGCTTCCTAATTACCGGGGTTATGTGTTGTAGAGGGGCAGGGTCGGCTGATGTTAGAATGGAATCATCACCATGATTATGTTATTCCTGGAATCCCACTCGCTGATGTTCATAATGGGATACTTTGCGGCGTTGTCCGCCGAGGTCAGTCAGAGTTGAAATTGGTTGTCGAGATGCTAGTTCTCAATTGAAGGAGAAAGGGCTATTAGAGCATTCGGTGTATTCATTAACATCATGTTCAGTCCTCGTAGGATTGTACAAAAATTCTTGCTTTGGACCGATGACAGTATATTGTTTACCAGGTAAGAAAAGCCTCAAATTCCTGGATGACTGAAGACTCAGCAACACAGCCAAGTAGCACAAATATATTGGACCGTTATTTGTTTAATATTAGTGGATTATTGGACGAATATTGAAAATATCATATTTGCCATAAAAAAAAATGTGAATATTCGGCGATATAGGTTCAATATTGGAAAACGATATAAGGATATATTATTATGTCTATATTGGTACAATATTGTAAATAATATAACGAAAAGAAATAATTATTCAATTAATGTTAGTTCATAATTTTTAATTTTTAGGTTCGAAACTATTCATTAGTTTTATACCTCTCATCCAAACTTATAAATCAAGCCACTCACTTGTACTAACCGAATACCTGAAAATAGCTTGGGTGCTGCGGGGCTTGAGCTCACTATATTTAGTATGGAAAGTTCACATTGTCGACCACTCTACAGTCTACGCCACGGAAAGACTTCTATATGAAGGAGTTGGGATTGTTGATAAGAAATTATTATGGTCTATGTAAGAAAATAACTAGATCAGAAGTATGTTATAATGATAATCTATTTGGGAAAACAATGTTGGATCACTATCTTGGGTGAAGGTGGTTTCTAATGTAAAACTTGTGCAAAAAATTCTTGACGTAATTTTTCGGTCTTGGGATTCACCACATATCGATATTCCAATTTTTCCACATTCTTTCAAGAATAATCCATTATTATTAGTGCATCACTAATATTGATATCTCATTTTGATAACTCTTGGGGATCACTCTTGAAATCCCAATTCCCCTCTCAGATTGTGATTCAACGGTATGAATTTACCCACTTCACTGTGAAAACAATATTAAAGCAATATCAGAATTGACATATCTTCATTGCAGTATCATGCCTATATTCCAGCTAATTAGGTAATTGAATATTGTTATCTACGCTCCTAAAAAATATCGGACATACATATATTGGTATTCCAATCTTGAAAATTGAGTTTATAAAAAATATGCAGACAACGTTTAAATATCTATGTTGTTAAACTGATATTATTCATTATCACCTAATATAACCATTCTGAACTTGATAATAAGCTATCAAACCCATATGTTATCGATATCACACCGAACAATAATATGCTGTTGAAATTTATTGCCAATATTCATATTGAAATATCGTTTTTTCGAAATTGATATATTAGTTCAATATCAATTTCATTCACAAATATATTCGAAATTCGTAATGAAATTACTTGGGTTACTATGGAAACTGTTTTCAATCATTTGAAACGTTAACAACTGCAAGGAAAAATCACTTCCTCACAGTAAAGTTTTTTTTTTTTGAGAAATTCTGTATGGAATTCTGTATGAAAATTCCCTAGTGATTCGCTTCATACCATATGGCCACTAACCTGACTAATAATATCACCATATCAACACATTGAAGTTATAAAATTTTACCGATGATGTGGAAATTTTCCACTGAATAACTATAATCTAACGAAAGCAACACTTTATAATATGGAAAGCAAAAATACAAATAACAGTGAACATCAACTAAAAGAAAAACTAGAACGAGGAAGCAACGAACAAAACAATATTGCAGAACCAAAAAATTTATTATAAACTGTAACAAGAATTACAACAAAATTTTGACTCGACAAGAATATTTTCAACATTTTTGTTGTTTTGTTTGAATTGTTACAAAAAGGAGTTTAGAACATGGCAAAGAGTTTAACCTGAAATACGATCATTTTCAATTAGGGTAGCAAGGAGAGGTGAAAGAGAAAAACAACAAGAGAGTCACTCTTAACTGTTACTTTTTACTTCAAAGTAGGCATATGTGCAGAAATTCCAGGCCAATTATAAACTTTCGTTAAGATTACTACCCTTATCATCAGAATTCGTAGGTAATAATTGTTTATAGCTAGGATAATTTGCCAATGCCTGGGTATGAAGGATATGAAACGTTTTTGTTACGCTATGTCCGATATTTCCGTTCACTTAACATTGCACGACAAAGTTTCCTTTTCTGGAAGGTAAGTTGATGGAGCTAATGGAGCTTCAAAATAGAGTTATAAAAGCACAGAAAATGAATGTTCAGGTATCAAAATATTCCCAAAATATGAATGATCTATGTCATTGACGACAAATTCCACATTAGTTTCTGAACTGATTGCCATCTTTTGTTATTATGTATGATTATTCCGATGCTTCAACTTCCATTTCTCCTATAAATTTTAAGGATCAATATCATCCCAAAGCTGCATTAGCTTTCCGTCAACATGTCAGTCGAACTGACTCACAGAAATATGCACCTAGTTCACCCGTCTGAGAAGGAAACTTCGTCATGCATAGCTGAGTGAACGAGTGCTGCGAATATCAACATTATACTTTACATGGAATAACAGAAAGCTTCGAATCGTTTTTACTATACGTCTTTAGACAATGATAATACATATGTTTCTACTTCGCCTAAGAAGGTTATAAACTGGAACTTTTGATATCGGGTGACAGGAACAAATAATATCAACCTCTCCCAAAAATCTTTTATTAGCGAATGCGCTTTGACTGAGAGGGTTTTCAAGTGAGATTTATGGTTATTGATTTCTGCTAGAAATTTTCACTTCAACACCAGAGGTTTCAATATTGCCGATTACCCGTTTTTACAACAGAACCACTGAAGATATAAACAGAGTTGGTTCTGTGGAAAATCAAGTCTAAGATACTTGAAAGATTAATGGACACTGAAAGAAGTTAAATTTTCTCCTTTATTTGGTACAAAAATATCTAGTCATAATTTAGTCTTGGTTTCTCGTTTTTTTTTAGACTGATACCAAAGTTAGTTGATTTATAGTCATTTTTCTCTACCACTAGCCAGAACAGTTACTTCAAAAACCATGAAAGGGAATTTCGATAATATATTCTGTTGTTTATTAGTATTATCATATTTCGAAAAAAAAATTGTTGAATTTTTTCAAATATTTCAATAAAACTGAATTCGAACAAATAATATTCGTTGGCCACTGATTGTTCAAAAAAGTATAAAGATTTTCATAAATCTCTATGCGAAAAGGTACCTTTGAGCGCTCGCCACAGCTTTGATACCCCAGTCTAGAATGGTAGAACGTTAATTTGACAATGCACTAGTAATGAATACATCAAAAGTTTAAATTTTCCGTCTAACCCACGCTTCATTCTCCATTCAATTATCTCTTGTTTTAATAATGGATGATGAAATCACAAATGGACAGGGCCCCACGACACGTCCCTGTGTACCAGAGTACCTGTCAACACCTACTCCAGTTTGTCCGAAAAGCCGCCCCTATGCCGTCACTATCCCTGATTCGCGCATTTTAAATTTCCAAACAATTAAGCGACGCGTTCTGCCAGTCACGCGGCCAAAGTGGTGCGTAATTTGCACACAACGTTTAATCCGTGTAAGTTCCGCCGTGCCTCAGTCGGCGCGATGAAAATCATAATGAGTTATTCGGATTCGCAAATGATTACATTAATGTCAACATTAATGACCTCCCCTTCACACATTCCGGAATTTATGCGACCTTTTTTAACAAAGACCGAATAAAAAGCTCGAATCCCCGGAGAAATTACTCCGGTGGAGGGCGAGAACGCGAGCGCCACAGGAATCCGGGTTGCTCTCTTCAATCGTACATTTCGGAAGTTTGTTTTACGGAGTCTATTGTTTCGGCTGCGGTAATGTTCAGATTTGATGAGAATGTTGAGTGGTCAGTTTACTTGAAGGCATCGTGCTATATAATTCCTGAACTATATACGCGATTCACTGGCTAATTATTCATTTAATAAAGTAACATGAACGAGGTTCGAAGAAAGATATATGAGTTTTCAGTCAATCAATTTCATAAAATCAATATAATATTCTGAAGTTCATATCATGCGCAACGTTCATTCTTTGAGTCATGGTCTGGCCTGCAATTCTTGAAGACAAAATTTACTGAGACGACTGGCTGACCCCCGTCCTCATTCCATGAAGAGAAGTTTGATGTATCATCTCGTTCAGCGGAAAATGGGTCATAGACAAATATTAAATAGAATACCAAATTCTTCTGAAGGTTGTGTGTCTGAAATGATATTTTTTTGCAAATATATGAGGTTGGTGTTCCACATAACAATCAGTCAGTCTCAGACTAACAATTGTTTTGGTTTTCTCTTGGACAACACTAACCCTCCATAGCTTTCAGCTAGCATGGACATTGATCAACTCCAGCTCTTCAAAGCTTTTGCTTTTGTGGACATCGACAATTCTTATTCCGGATATGTCTGCATCCTCTACTGATTCCTGCATAGCTGAAATCGTATGCCTGTTTGTCTCTGAAACATCCTAAGGACGTGCCACGCACCGATGCGATGGCCACTAGAAAGCAGGAGCTAGCTACCAAATTTTAGTGGCATAGCAATCCATTCCAAAAAATATTACTTCGTACTGAAAATTCAATACATCCCGAGGTTTTATACATTCGCGGTAGAATGTATGAATCACACACGAGCCAGGTGCAATCCTTGCGAGGTTAAAAAAGGCATTACATCGACATGGAAGACACTCGTCAGTACCACCATACCACCCTGTCAGATTATTGCGTCACATGTCGCCTCGATGTCTGCAGTGAGCAGAGGCATGGCAGCACGTTCGCAAAACATGACTTTGGCGAAGAAGTCGTTTTTTTCTCTTCGACAAGCCCCTGGAGTAATTGCCTCATTTCTTTCGCCTGCTCCTGCTGATCTATTTACGCTGCCCTGAGTTGCTCCTGAAACTCTTCTTCCGCATCCTTGGATCGTTCTTGAAGCTGTTCTTTCGTTTAATCGACTTGTTTCTGGACCTCTTTTTTTCTTAAGTTCTCCTCGACTGACTTCCTTGAATTCGTGGAATATTTTCGGAAACATTTCTCTATCTTTTTTATTCGCTGTTTCTTAGCCTCTTTTTCTTCTCTGCGTCGTTGTTTTTCTGCCTCTCTTTCTTCCCGACGGCGTTGTTCTTCAGCTCCTTTTTCTTCCCTGCGTCGTCGTTCTTCACAACGGCGTCTTTTTGTTCTCCAGCCTCTTTTTCTTTCCGGCGTCGTTGCTCCTCAGCTTCTCTTCCTTCCCGGCGTCGTTGTTCTAGCCGCCACTCTATGGTCTCCAACGCTCCCTGACGTCGTTGTCTTTCAGCTCCTTTTCCTTCTCGACGTTGTTGTTCTTGGTATTAACCATGAAATGTCTGGGACTCTTCAATCACTCGGCCCGATTTTCTGACCCCAATCTTTACGTTTTTGGTCTAGGTTTGACAATTGACAAGTGACAATTTTTATGGCAAAATCCAACAAAGGAACCCGCACTTCTGTTATGGAAAATGGCGTTCCGTCAAATTTTCTGAAATTTTGTGAAATTGTACTACTCAACTTTCTGATCAAAAGTTTCCATGGGCTTTATTGAATCCTATGACTAGTTTTCGAGCTACTGTAACCTTAGAATCACAATGAAACGTCGATTACAATTGTTGAGCTGTCACGGTGACAGTTAGGGCACACGGTTAGCAACAGTGAAGATGGGTTGGGTTCCTAACAATGTTCGTTTTTTTTTTTTAATGGGCGCCAGGTAAATTGAATTGCCCTCAAAATCAGTATACATTCATCCCCCCAACTTACCAACGGAGATAAAAAAAGACAAGCCACAATTCCAATCAACTAATATATTCAATATTTTCAGCGGGATGAAGACTACTATTCAAAAACAAGGGAACATATTTTAATTCACCAACAACAGCAGAACTTATGTAATTGTGTAGAGGTAACTGAATTTTTATGTCAAGTACACAACAAAAGTTATATCAAATAATCTTTCAAGACCTGGTTCAAGTATCATTCAAGTACAAAAGAAATTATATCAAACAAGAGTTCAATTAAGTTTGCGAATGAAACAAATTAATAAACCTCTCAATCCGTACAAGGTATTCGTAACCCAAGGTTCACCGAGAAAGTGTTCACCTACCAACTATTTGGAAGAAAAACAAAAAGAAGCAGAAAGTAATACCGCCGGTAAGTATAGTTTTCTTTGCGCAAAAGAGTCATATGCTGTGGGCCCAGAGCGCAGACGCAAGATGAAATGTATTTGTAAAAATTCACCAAACTTCGGCTTAATTTCCGCTTTACAAGTAATTAGGGTATTCAGTACCATTCAGATCTAATTGAAATAAAAGAACCAAAATATTTATTCAGCTTTTGATGTTTCAGGTACTTGCGTGTCTTCAGACTGTCCAGGTCAAGTAGTAGTAGAGGGTCTCCCCGTATATTCAACTGGGCAGCTTAAACCTCGTAACCTGGTACGGATGACGGCGAGAGAGTTGAATCGGATAGTCCAACAATTGCTTTAAAGTTCTTTGATCCTTGAAAAAGGGTGAAAAGGCCAGAACAAATCCACTACTCAACAAAACAGTATTCAACTGGCACTAATTTTCACATTTAGCATACCTATGGAATTTACTCCTCAAAGAGATGTCTAATCAACAATTTATTTTCCGATAGGTACCTTCTGAACTCACAGTGAGAAAAGCAATCGCCGTCTTTCGCTAGAACACTTCCAACCTTCAATCTCGAGGATGCCGGAAATTCGGTTGGGGGGCAAGCCCTTTGGAGCCTATTTGGAAAAAATATCCCTAACGCATACGCATGACGATACGTCACACTTGAAGTAGAATGGACCAATCAAGAAGCAGTTCCCTACTTGCCGTTTCCGGTCAGTTAAACACTTTGGAAAATAACTAAAGAAACAAATCGAGTACGAGTATGTTGAAATTGAATCTAAAAATTCAAAAAGAATATATACATTCCCTAAAATTGGTTTAATTTCAACTGAAGGAATTTCTGCTTACCCAAGGAAAATAAGTGGGTGGAGCTTGTCTAAAGTTAACCGCTGATTCCTACTATTCTGAGCAAGGATTCAGATTCAATATTTTGGACATTGGTTACCCTGTCAACAGATGGCGCTAACGTCAATGAACGGTTTCAAATTCAATTTCTTCAGAAGAAAACACCTATATTTTATTTTATGAGATATATGGAGCATGGGAAAACAACAACTTATACCCTACTTTGTAAACATGCCTTGGTTAGATATTTCATTAATAAATGGGGAATAGGAAACCTGCGCGCCCTCCATCGGCTAGAGGAGTGAAATCATCTCAGTCTAGAGAGACAGAAAATTGTCAACTTTTGATCGATAGATGACTAACCTAAAATTTCACCTACTTCAACAAAAATATGATTTGAGAATCCTGACAGCAAAACAGATTAATATTTACAAAACCAGGAATCTGAATCCAGGAAATGATCAGGAGAAAAGTAGGTACAATAATATAACATATTTCAAGTCACAAAGGGAATCGAGCTATGGACCATCAGACTTTTCAAACATAAACAATACCTTGACCATAACGTTTCAATCCCTTTCAGGTATCCCAAGTTGGCTACTTTTACTCTGCAAGGAATCCATTAAACCCTCACACAGGAATAATGAACGATAATTTGATGAGGAGTTATGGGGAACGCTATATAAATTTCTTGTTTCGATAAGGACCTGAATCGATGAAGCTTCAACTCAAATCTCAACGAGACACAACTTCTTTGTGGTCTACCTCAGAAAAGACTATCAACAGTTAATCAGTACTACTCTTCCACCTGAATCAGTGTTAATAATAAACGAACTATTTACATGAATAAGACAAGGTTTGCAGAATGAAGATGATGCCATAACCGTGCTATTGTATATTTAAACAGGTAACGATAAGGTTAAGAACTAATGCAAACACAAAAAGGCATTAAATATTGAGAAATGACAAGAATGTGTAACAACAGCTGCTGGCACCCCTAACAATTTTGGCCATCCATACTAAGTAGAGATTTATCCCGTTACAATTCCCCCCTTACCCGAAGAAAATCAACCGGAATCGGTTGATTTTATTTGTGTGAAGTTTTCAAAGAAAAAAAACCTATATAAACATCAAAATCTTATCATTCTAAACAGAATGGAGGCTTAATATTTTCGATGACAAAGCACCTCAACTTTGTCACCCCCCAGCAAATTTCCGTGGATGGAACCCGGCCCGTCAGACCACTCCAGCTATCCGACTCCGCCACGAATCATCCGAAGACTAGCCATGGTTGGTCGTGGAATGGAAGTGGATCCAACAAAACCAAAATTGCACGGCCCAAGTAGCATGGAGCGTCTCGTTTTTTGGTCACGTCCAGCCCTCGAACAACTCCGAAGCGAACCCCAACAGCCCAAGCGATCCACCAAGCCAAACCCACACAGAAATTGTCCAGCATCCGGGAGCTGCCATCCCAACAATAGTATGGCCTATTGTCAGTGCCGAAACTCCCAAAATTCAAACTCGGCCCTTGAGGAGGTACTGAGCGGGAGAAATTCAAACACAACATGAAGAAGGATATATGAAGTGAAAAGAATTACACCTGATTTGTTGTCAAGATGGTTCAGGAAAATAATTACCACCCACATCCAGAGACTAACATGAAAGAGGTCCCTCAAGTACAGATGCAGCCCTATTGATGGATAACCTTTTAGGACAAAAGAATGATTCTTCTGGTGGTGCTCTCTAAGGACCCAACGTATCCTAGGACCGAACTGAGATCCTGTAGGGAACATTAGATGTTCTATAAAACTCCCCAGAACAACCATCCTCAAAAAAAAATAACAAAAACAGGGTGGGAGTTATCTTCAATAACAACAATAGGGAGGAGTTCAACAACAATACGATAGACCATCATTCATATCATTCGTCGGGATGCTAAGGAAGATAGAGTAGATAGTAGATAGAACAAACAAAAAAGACAAGACAGAACTCATGAATCATACCTAACAAATTCCCCTATCCAGCATAGTAAACTTTGATCTTGACAGAGAAACTAGAAAAGAGGTACGTGAAGAGAAAAATGACAAAGCCAACCTACCAAAATAATTCAGGACAACAGACGGATAGCACATATTTCAAAAATGCAACTCAACTATAAGAACAACGCAACGCATTTTTGAAATACTATTTCTCAACAGCAGAATTACTGTCATGGACCTGAAAATAACAAATTAAAACAAAGTGTATCTTCAGCCACTAGATGGGGACGGTGCTTAGTCCAAGTTGCTTTATGCCCAATGCAAGGGTCAGCCATCTTCTAACCCATGTCTGCTTGAAGAAAAAAAAATCACTGGAGTGATTTGTCATCCGTGCTAGCGGAAATTCCTACCTTTAAATCTTTAATATTCCAAACACCTTTATGATTCCCATCTTTGTCCATCAACTCATAAGTCCATGGCGATACTTTTCTCTTCACGTAAAAGGGTCCCACATACTTCGGTGCCAATTTCGCCGTGTAAAACTTAGCTGCATCAGACGAGACAAAATTCTTGCGCCACACTGGTTGGTTCGGCCACAGTTCCTCATGACGCCTCCTTAGGTTGTACGTCATTGCACTCCGCTTCGCTACCGCATCCAATCTCTGCCTAACTTCAGAAAAAAGCTTCTTGAACCCTTCGGGTCGAGATGGTTCAACTTCAGATTCGTTGTCGTTTACGTCTTTCTTGTTGAAATCCTCGCCACACAGAATCATAGAACGACCAAAATTTATAAAATACGGTGAATAGTTGGTCGATTCGTGTCTAGCGGTCCTCAATGCACAGCTAATCTTAGGTAAGCTTACATCCCAGGTACGATGGTTTTCTGAAACAAACATAGCCAACATCGCCTTCAGAGTTCGGTTCACCCTCTCGGTGGGGTTAGCCTGCGGATGATAGTTTGCGTTGTACCTAACAGTCACTTTATATTCATCAGCTATTTTGCGGAGCTGTTTCGATCGATACTGAGGTCCGTTATCACACAATAATAGGCGAGGCGCACCATAGACAAGGAAAACATCTTCTTCTAACTTTCTCACAACCACATCTGCTGTCGACGTCCTGAGAGGAAACACTAAAGAGTATTTGCTGAAATAATCAGTCACCACCAGTATAAATTTGTTACCCTTGAGGGATCGAGGTAAAGGACCCATGATATCTGTTGAGATCATTTCCCATGGTCTTGTTACTCTAGGCTGGGCAGTCATAAGACCTTTAGGCCTTCCAAGGTCTGGTTTGTAAGCCGCACAAGTTGAACATCTACCCACAAATCTGGAAACGTCATATCGAAGTTTAGGCCAGTAATACCTTTCTACTATACGATGATATGTTTTAAACACACCCATGTGACCCGAAGTAGACGTATCATGAGCCTCCGCCAGAATATTAGATCTTCTTTCTTTCGGAATGACCATTTTCCATGGATCAGATGCATCACCCAATTCCGGAATATTCGGCTTCACATATTTAAACAACATATTTTGATGAACTCTCCATTGGGGAAACTTCATAGGGTTCTTCGCCACCTTTTCCCTGAGTCTCAGATACCACTTATCCTGGATGGGATCCTCTTCTGCAGTCGTAACAACATCAATAACGGGAACCGACCGAGACAAAGCGTCTGGAATCACGTGGTCCTTTCCTTTACGGTGTACGATTTTGAAATCGTACTGCTGCAGACGAACCGCCCACCTGGCAAGTCTTCCCGTGGGATCCTTCAAGTTTTGGAGCCACAACAAAGAATAATGGTCTGTTAAAACAGTGAAAGGTACGCCTTACAAATATGGCCTCAATTTCTTTACCGCCCAAAGAACTGCCAAACATTCCCTCTCGGTAGTGGAGAAATTTCTTTCTTGCTTGGTCAAAGACCTACTAAGATAACAAATAACTTTGTTGCCCCCTTCTAGACTCTGGGTTAGAACAGCGCCGATACCAAAACCAGAGGCATCTGTATGAAGGTAAAATGGTAAATCATAATTCGGGCAACTGAGTACAGGTGCTGCGATGAGGCATTCTTTGATCTTCCTGAATGACTCTTCGCAAAGAGGAGTCCAGTCAAATTTACGTCCTTTTTTCAGTAGAGCAGTAAGTGGTGACATCAGAGAAGCGAACTCAGGAACAAATCTCCGGTACCACGAAAAAGTTCCCACCAATCTGCGGACATCTTTCACGGTGGTCGGCGTAGGAAGTTGAAGCATGGATTTCACTTTATCGGGATCAACGTGCAGTCCGTTTCTGTCGACGACATGTCCCAAATATTTCATTTCCGGGCGACAGAAATGGCACTTCTCGAAACTAACGGTCAGATTAGCTTCCCGCAGCCTTCGAAAGACTTCTTCTAGAACGGAGAGATGTTTTTCGAAAGTTTGTGTTACCACAACAATGTCGTCTAAATAGACGAAGACATGAGGTTCGAGCTCGGGTCCTAAAACTTGATCTATCAATCTCTGCCAAGTGGCAGGGCTATTATGCAACCCAAACGGCATCCTTTTAAATTGATAGAGGCCCCGTCCAGGCACGGTGAAGGCAGTATAAGGTCTAGAGGAAACTGCAACCGGAACTTGCCAGTAGGCAGATTTTATGTCTGAGGAAGATAAGTAATGTGCATCTCGTAGCTTATCAAGAGTATGAGAAATGTAAGGCAGAGGGTATCCATCTCGTTCAGTCACTGCATTCAGCTTACGGTAGTCGACACAGAAGCGGTAAGAATTGTCCTTCTTTTTCACCAGCAAAATGGGGGAGGACCAGGCGCTATTCGACCTTTCAATAATATCATCCTTCAACATAGCATCTAGTTCCTTGTCAATCTGCTTCTGGATAACTGGGGATACAGGATAATACCTCTGCTTTATAGGTGGTGAATTTGTCACTATTACATGTTCTGCTTTGGATGTGCATCCAAGCTGGTCTCCCATCTGAGCCTTATTGCGATCTATCAATGCTTTCAGTCGCAATTCCTCCATTTCTGTCAGAACCGTTTGACCCCTTAAGTGATCCACTACATTCAGATGATATTCCTCTTTGGAGAAATGCCACTCGTTATGCCTCAAGTCTGGAACTATTCCCATGGCTTTCCAGAAGTTCGTTCCAAGGATGAGATTTTGGCTTAAGCTTGGCACTACAAGAACGTCAACAAGTTTAACTCTTCCTCGAACACAAAAAGGTACCTGACAAACTCCTATGCTCTCACAGGTTTGACCATTTGCGACAGTACAAAAACCTTTCCTTGACGTGTCCAAAACAATGCCTAATTTTCTTACCGTCTCCCCTCCATAGCTTCCTAAAATTGTAGCCGAAGCTCCTGAATCCAAGAGTCCCAGCATCTCGTAACCCATGACCTCAACCTTAAGATAAGGACGTTCATCATGATCGGCATGTTCAAGTATATATTCTAAAACAGGTGTTAGCGGAGTTGTCGAGGAGATTCCCTGGTCATTCTTACCTCGACGAATTAAGGATGACCTCGCCCGTTTCCCTTCTTCGAACAATCTGGGCAATTGTTCTTGGTAAAACCTTCTCGTTTGCAACCAAAGCATTGTAGTCTCCTAGGCAGGGCACAACCAATCGCTTTATGACCTGGAGTTCGACAGCGATAGCAAACAATCTGTTTTGCTAGGTTAGAACTCGTCTGTGTAGATCCAGCATCCACTTGACTGACATTCCTCTCCACTTCCACAAAGGCAAGATCCTTCTCCAAAATATTCGATTTTCTTAACGACGGTTCCACATATCCATTGATTATATCTCTTCTAGACTCCATTTGTCGACAAACAGCTCTCAACTCCGACAAATCCTTTGGTAGTGGTTCTCTCAAGCGATCCTGGTAAAAAGGATGTAAGTTCCGGATGATAATATTCAACTTCGCCTCTTCCGTAATTGGACAACCTAAACGTTTAAAATAGCTGGCCATCACTGCCAAATAAACTCCAATACTTTCCGAAGAGTGTTGAGTTCTCCTTTGAAGTTCATCGAAGAGTGCGTTACTGTGATCTGCAGATAAATACTCTGCTTTGAATTCTTCCATAAGTTCCTTCCAACTAGTTACTCGGGATCGACAGTCTTTGTAGAATTGGTAGGCTCTATTTGCAAAGAGATCCATTCCAGAATCGAACAAGACAGCTTCTGGAACATTTCTCGCTAACCGCAATTCGTCAACCATCTCGAAGAAAGCAGAGATGGAAATTCCCTTACCATCCCCTGTAAATTTTTGAAGGTTCCATTTATGAGGTGGAATCATCTTTGTAGATGGGCTTGAAGCAGGTTCTGGATCAAAAGAAGTGGAAGATCTAGCTGCTCCATGAATATTCGCATTGAAAGACATCATTCCAAGTCGTGTTTCGAGCTGATTGAGAGCAGCTGGAACGTGCGCTGTAGTTGGGTTGGTATCCACCACGTCCAGTTTATCGTTGAAACGTCCCAATGATGAGAGAGCTGATGCTACTAGTGCTTCCTTCCGACTGTTTTTCGCGGAATCTCCACTTGAATTCATTCGATCAATTCTTCCCAACACGTGAGCTAATTTTGTCTGCAATTTCACGCCCTCGCTTGAAGTCCTAGATCCCGTCAACGAATCCAATAAAACTTCGATTTCAGTCAGTTTGTCTTTGACGGCCTGTTCATCCTCTTCGAACGAATATGGGTGATCAGGATAAAGCAGGCTATCCCCACTCCTTTCCATTCTTATAGCAGTGCCAAGTCGATGTCTCATCTCTTCGCAAGTCCCTGCACCAACTCCTCTAATTTTCAGTTCATACTCGAGCTCTTCTTTGTCTAGCCGATTGATCACCATTTTACGAGCCATTATGAGAATAAGAATAAGTCCCGTCCAATCAGAATAGTAATAAGTAATATACGTGAATCCAAAATTCAATGAAAAATAAATAATTCAAATTATACTGAGGAATACAAGAACACTTTGCCCTACACAAATAAGTCCACACTAACTGCTGTAAATTTCAAAAATTTTCAAATATGTCCAAGTCAAAAAGAAATCTTTGAGGAAAAAAAAATTCGGTTTCAGATTTTTCCTAAATTTTTCATAAACGTTGGGCGCCAATAATGTAACCTTAGAATCACAATGAAACGTCGATTACAATTGTTGAGCTGTCACGGTGACAGTTAGGGCACACGGTTAGCAACAGTGAAGATGGGTTGGGTTCCTAACAATGTTTGTTTTTTTTTTAATGGGCGCCAGGTAAATTGAATTGCCCTCAAAATCAGTATACATTCATCCCCCCAACTCACCAACGGAGATAAAAAAAGACAAGCCACAATTCCAATCAACTAATATATTCAATATTTTCAGCGGGATGAAGACTACTATTCAAAAACAAGGGAACATATTTTAATTCACCAACAACAGCAGAACTTATGTAATTGTGTAGAGGTAACTGAATTTTTATGTCAAGTACACAACAAAAGTTATATCAAATAATCTTTCAAGACCTGGTTCAAGTATCATTCAAGTACAAAAGAAATTATATCAAACAAGAGTTCAATTAAGTTTGCGAATGAAACAAATTAATAAACCTCTCAATCCGTACAAGGTATTCGTAACCCAAGGTTCACCGAGAAAGTGTTCACCTACCAACTATTTGGAAGAAAAACAAAAAGAAGCAGAAAGTAATACCGCCGGTAAGTATAGTTTTCTTTGCGCAAAAGAGTCATATGCTGTGGGCCCAGAGCGCAGACGCAAGATGAAATGTATTTGTAAAAATTCACCAAACTTCGGCTTAATTTCCGCTTTACAAGTAATTAGGGTATTCAGTACCATTCAGATCTAATTGAAATAAAAGAACCAAAATATTTATTCAGCTTTTGATGTTTCAGGTACTTGCGTGTCTTCAGACTGTCCAGGTCAAGTAGTAGTAGAGGGTCTCCCCGTATATTCAACTGGGCAGCTTAAACCTCGTAACCTGGTACGGATGACGGCGAGAGAGTTGTACCCCGTACAAAAAAACCCTTGAGAAAAAAAAAATCCCAAGTGAAAAGTGTTGAAACAAAAAACTACAACTGCATCTTCATGTCTGGTTGGAAGTAGGTCCTCAACCCAGTATTAAAGTAATCATTAAAAAAAAATATAGTTCCACAAAACTAATATTTTCGTTTCAATTTGGCAACCGCGCCGAAAGTTTTCAGTTCATTGAAATTGTTTAAAATAGGTTTCACAAAAATAAATAAATCAATACCCTTTTTGCAGATAATAATAGTTCATTTTATAAACTTGGCAACAATGCCGACAATTACTAAGAAAATGCACTTTGATAAATTGAAAATAAAGTTACGAAATTTTGATGAAATATCTGCAAAGTATCCACCGGTATGCGTATCAGATGCTTTACTAATTAACAGACTGCTTGAACTTGATTCAAAATGAAAAGCTTTTCAGTGCAAACCGAAGAAATTATTTTTGTGAAAACTGCGTATAGAACCACGAGAATAATATCGGACACAGACACTAAAGTTTCAACTATTTGTCGAAGCAATACTAAAATTTGATCGCGGACGTTACAAAAAAAAATGGAATACTATTCACACAAGGAAATGTAACATAATATAGGGGGAAAATACTTTATGGGCACAGGATAGATTCAATTGAAGCATACCTCTTAGCTTAGAAGGGTTTGTTCCACTTCAAGATAACAATCGGGGCTCGGACGACAAGTTTTCCTCCTGGTTCCCGAATTCTACGGAAAATCTCCAATACTATTAATACAAATGGAAAACCTCCGATGATTCAACACTTCAACAGCCTAGTTTTGAATCGGATAGTCCAACAATTGCTTTGAAGTTCTTTGATCCTTGAAAAAGGGTGAAAAGGCCAGAACAAATCCACTACTCAACAAAACAGTATTCAACTGGCACTAATTTTCACATTTAGCATACCTATGGAATTTACTCCTCAAAGAGATGTCTAATCAACAATTTATTTTCCGATAGGTACCTTCTGAACTCACAGTGAGAAAAGCAATCGCCGTCTTTCGCTAGAACACTTCCAACCTTCAATCTCGAGGATGCCGGAAATTCGGTTGGGGGGCAAGCCCTTTGGAGCCTATTTGGAAAAAATATCCCTAACGCATACGCATGACGATACGTCACACTTGAAGTAGAATGGACCAATCAAGAAGCAGTTCCCTACTTGCCGTTTCCGGTCAGTTAAACACTTTGGAAAATAACTAAAGAAACAAATCGAGTACGAGTATGTTGAAATTGAATCTAAAAATTCAAAAAGAATATATACATTCCCTAAAATTGGTTTAATTTCAACTGAAGGAATTTCTGCTTACCCAAGGAAAATAAGTGGGTGGAGCTTGTCTAAAGTTAACCGCTGATTCCTACTATTCTGAGCAAGGATTCAGATTCAATATTTTGGACATTGGTTACCCTGTCAACAGATGGCGCTAACGTCAATGAACGATTTCAAATTCAATTTCTTCAGAAGAAAACACCTATATTTTATTTTATGAGATATATGGAGCATGGGAAAACAACAACTCATACCCTACTTTGTAAACATGCCTTGGTTAGATATTTCATTAATAAATGGGGAATAGGAAACCTGCGCGCCCTCCATCGGCTAGAGGAGTGAAATCATCTCAGTCTAGAGAGACAGAAAATTGTCAACTTTTGATCGATAGATGACTAACCTAAAATTTCACCTACTTCAACAAAAATATGATTTGAGAATCCTGACAGCAAAACAGATTAATATTTACAAAACCAGGAATCTGAATCCAGGAAATGATCAGGAGAAAAGTAGGTACAATAATATAACATATTTCAAGTCACAAAGGGAATCGAGCTATGGACCATCAGACTTTTCAAACATAAACAATACCTTGACCATAACGTTTCAATCCCTTTCAGGTATCCCAAGTTGGCTACTTTTACTCTGCAAGGAATCCATTAAACCCTCACACAGGAATAATGAACGATAATTTGATGAGGAGTTATGGGGAACGCTATATAAATTTCTTGTTTCGATAAGGACCTGAATCGATGAAGCTTCAACTCAAATCTCAACGAGACACAACTTCTTTGTGGTCTACCTCAGAAAAGACTATCAACAGTTAATCAGTACTACTCTTCCACCTGAATCAGTGTTAATAATAAACGAACTATTTACATGAATAAGACAAGGTTTGCAGAATGAAGATGATGCCATAACCGTGCTATTGTATATTTAAACAGGTAACGATAAGGTTAAGAACTAATGCAAACACAAAAAGGCATTAAATATTGAGAAATGACAAGAATGTGTAACAACAGCTGCTGGCACCCCTAACAATTTTGGCCATCCATACTAAGTAGAGATTTATCCCGTTACAATTCCCCCCTTACCCGAAGAAAATCAACCGGAATCGGTTGATTTTATTTGTGTGAAGTTTTCAAAGAAAAAAAACCTATATAAACATCAAAATCTTATCATTCTAAACAGAATGGAGGCTTAATATTTTCGATGACAAAGCACCTCAACTTTGTCACCCCCCAGCAAATTTCCGTGGATGGAACCCGGCCCGTCAGACCACTCCAGCTATCCGACTCCGCCACGAATCATCCGAAGACTAGCCATGGTTGGTCGTGGAATGGAAGTGGATCCAACAAAACCAAAATTGCACGGCCCAAGTAGCATGGAGCGTCTCGTTTTTTGGTCACGTCCAGCCCTCGAACAACTCCGAAGCGAACCCCAACAGCCCAAGCGATCCACCAAGCCAAACCCACACAGAAATTGTCCAGCATCCGGGAGCTGCCATCCCAACAATAGTATGGCCTATTGTCAGTGCCGAAACTCCCAAAATTCAAACTCGGCCCTTGAGGAGGTACTGAGCGGGAGAAATTTAAACACAACATGAAGAAGGATATATGAAGTGAAAAGAATTACACCTGATTTGTTGTCAAGATGGTTCAGGAAAATAATTACCACCCACATCCAGAGACTAACATGAAAGAGGTCCCTCAAGTACAGATGCAGCCCTATTGATGGATAACCTTTTAGGACAAAAGAATGATTCTTCTGGTGGTGCTCTCTAAGGACCCAACGTATCCTAGGACCGAACTGAGATCCTGTAGGGAACATTAGATGTTCTATAAAACTCCCCAGAACAACCATCCTCAAAAAAAAATAACAAAAACAGGGTGGGAGTTATCTTCAATAACAACAATAGGGAGGAGTTCAACAACAATACGATAGACCATCATTCATATCATTCGTCGGGATGCTAAGGAAGATAGAGTAGATAGTAGATAGAACAAACAAAAAAGACAAGACAGAACTCATGAATCATACCTAACAAATTCCCCTATCCAGCATAGTAAACTTTGATCTTGACAGAGAAACTAGAAAAGAGGTACGTGAAGAGAAAAATGACAAAGCCAACCTACCAAAATAATTCAGGACAACAGACGGATAGCACATATTTCAAAAATGCAACTCAACTATAAGAACAACGCAACGCATTTTTGAAATACTATTTCTCAACAGCAGAATTACTGTCATGGACCTGAAAATAACAAATTAAAACAAAGTGTATCTTCAGCCACTAGATGGGGACGGTGCTTAGTCCAAGTTGCTTTATGCCCAATGCAAGGGTCAGCCATCTTCTAACCCATGTCTGCTTGAAGAAAAAAAAATCACTGGAGTGATTTGTCATCCGTGCTAGCGGATATTCCTTCCTTTAAATCTTTAATATTCCAAACACCTTTATGATTCCCATCTTTGTCCATCAACTCATAAGTCCATGGCGATACTTTTCTCTTCACGTAAAAGGGTCCCACATACTTCGGTGCCAATTTCGCCGTGTAAAACTTAGCTGCATCAGACGAGACAAAATTCTTGCGCCACACTGGTTGGTTCGGCCACAGTTCCTCATGACGCCTCCTTAGGTTGTACGTCATTGCACTCCGCTTCGCTACCGCATCCAATCTCTGCCTAACTTCAGAAAAAAGCTTCTTGAACCCTTCGGGTCGAGATGGTTCAACTTCAGATTCGTTGTCGTTTACGTCTTTCTTGTTGAAATCCTCGCCACACAGAATCATAGAACGACCAAAATTTATAAAATACGGTGAATAGTTGGTCGATTCGTGTCTAGCGGTCCTCAATGCGCAGCTAATCTTAGGTAAGCTTACATCCCAGGTACGATGGTTTTCTGAAACAAACATAGCCAACATCGCCTTCAGAGTTCGGTTCACCCTCTCGGTGGGGTTAGCCTGCGGATGATAGTTTGCGTTGTACCTAACAGTCACTTTATATTCATCAGCTATTTTGCGGAGCTGTTTCGATCGATACTGAGGTCCGTTATCACACAATAATAGGCGAGGCGCACCATAGACAAGGAAAACATCTTCTTCTAACTTTCTCACAACCACATCTGCTGTCGACGTCCTGAGAGGAAACACTAAAGAGTATTTGCTGAAATAATCAGTCACCACCAGTATAAATTTGTTACCCTTGAGGGATCGAGGTAAAGGACCCATGATATCTGTTGAGATCATTTCCCATGGTCTTGTTACTCTAGGCTGGGCAGTCATAAGACCTTTAGGCCTTCCAAGGTCTGGTTTGTAAGCCGCACAAGTTGAACATCTACCCACAAATCTGGAAACGTCATATCGAAGTTTAGGCCAGTAATACCTTTCTACTATACGATGATATGTTTTAAACACACCCATGTGACCCGAAGTAGACGTATCATGAGCCTCCGCCAGAATATTAGATCTTCTTTCTTTCGGAATGACCATTTTCCATGGATCAGATGCATCACCCAATTCCGGAATATTCGGCTTCACATATTTAAACAACATATTTTGATGAACTCTCCATTGGGGAAACTTCATAGGGTTCTTCGCCACCTTCTCCCTGAGTCTCAGATACCACTTATCCTGGATGGGATCCTCTTCTGCAGTCGTAACAACATCAATAACGGGAACCGACCGAGACAAAGCGTCTGGAATCACGTGGTCCTTTCCTTTACGGTGTACGATTTTGAAATCGTACTGCTGCAGACGAACCGCCCACCTGGCAAGTCTTCCCGTGGGATCCTTCAAGTTTTGGAGCCACAACAAAGAATAATGGTCTGTAAAAACAGTGAAAGGTACGCCTTACAAATATGGCCTCAATTTCTCTACCGCCCAAAGAACTGCCAAACATTCCCTCTCGGTAGTGGAGAAATTTCTTTCTTGCTTGGTCAAAGACCTACTAAGATAACAAATAACTTTGTTGCCCCCTTCTAGACTCTGGGTTAGAACAGCGCCGATACCAAAACCAGAGGCATCTGTATGAAGGTAAAATGGTAAATCATAATTCGGGCAACTGAGTACAGGTGCTGCGATGAGGCATTCTTTGATCTTCCTGAATGACTCTTCGCAAAGAGGAGTCCAGTCAAATTTACGTCCTTTTTTCAGTAGAGCAGTAAGTGGTGACATCAGAGAAGCGAACTCAGGAACAAATCTCCGGTACCACGAAAAAGTTCCCACCAATCTGCGGACATCTTTCACGGTGGTCGGCGTAGGAAGTTGAAGCATGGATTTCACTTTATCGGGATCAACGTGCAGTCCGTTTCTGTCGACGACATGTCCCAAATATTTCATTTCCGGGCGACAGAAATGGCACTTCTCGAAACTAACGGTCAGATTAGCTTCCCGCAGCCTTCGAAAGACTTCTTCTAGAACGGAGAGATGTTTTTCGAAAGTTTGTGTTACCACAACAATGTCGTCTAAATAGACGAAGACATGAGGTTCGAGCTCGGGTCCTAAAACTTGATCTATCAATCTCTGCCAAGTGGCAGGGCTATTATGCAACCCAAACGGCATCCTTTTAAATTGATAGAGGCCCCGTCCAGGCACGGTGAAGGCAGTATAAGGTCTAGAGGAAACTGCAACCGGAACTTGCCAGTAGGCAGATTTTATGTCTGAGGAAGATAAGTAATGTGCATCTCGTAGCTTATCAAGAGTATGAGAAATGTAAGGCAGAGGGTATCCATCTCGTTCAGTCACTGCATTCAGCTTACGGTAGTCGACACAGAAGCGGTAAGAATTGTCCTTCTTTTTCACCAGCAAAATGGGGGAGGACCAGGCGCTATTCGACCTTTCAATAATATCATCCTTCAACATAGCATCTAGTTCCTTGTCAATCTGCTTCTGGATAACTGGGGATACAGGATAATACCTCTGCTTTATAGGTGGTGAATTTGTCACTATTACATGTTCTGCTTTGGATGTGCATCCAAGCTGGTCTCCCATCTGAGCCTTATTGCGATCTATCAATGCTTTCAGTCGCAATTCCTCCATTTCTGTCAGAACCGTTTGACCCCTTAAGTGATCCACTACATTCAGATGATATTCCTCTTTGGAGAAATGCCACTCGTTATGCCTCAAGTCTGGAACTATTCCCATGGCTTTCCAGAAGTTCGTTCCAAGGATGAGATTTTGGCTTAAGCTTGGCACTACAAGAACGTCAACAAGTTTAACTCTTCCTCGAACACAAAAAGGTACCTGACAAACTCCTATGCTCTCACAGGTTTGTCCATTTGCGACAGTACAAAAACCTTTCCTTGACGTGTCCAAAACAATGCCTAATTTTCTTACCGTCTCCCCTCCATAGCTTCCTAAAATTGTAGCCGAAGCTCCTGAATCCAAGAGTCCCAGCATCTCGTAACCCATGACCTCAACCTTAAGATAAGGACGTTCATCATGATCGGCATGTTCAAGTATATATTCTAAAACAGGTGTTAGCGGAGTTGTCGAGGAGATTCCCTGGTCATTCTTACCTCGACGAATTAAGGATGACCTCGCCCGTTTCCCTTCTTCGAACAATCTGGGCAATTGTTCTTGGTAAAACCTTCTCGTTTGCAACCAAAGCATTGTAGTCTCCTAGGCAGGGCACAACCAATCGCTTTATGACCTGGAGTTCGACAGCGATAGCAAACAATCTGTTTTGCTAGGTTAGAACTCGTCTGTGTAGATCCAGCATCCACTTGACTGACATTCCTCTCCACTTCCACAAAGGCAAGATCCTTCTCCAAAATATTCGATTTTCTTAACGACGGTTCCACATATCCATTGATTATATCTCTTCTAGACTCCATTTGTCGACAAACAGCTCTCAACTCCGACAAATCCTTTGGTAGTGGTTCTCTCAAGCGATCCTGGTAAAAAGGATGTAAGTTCCGGATGATAATATTCAACTTCGCCTCTTCCGTAATTGGACAACCTAAACGTTTAAAATAGCTGGCCATCACTGCCAAATAAACTCCAATACTTTCCGAAGAGTGTTGAGTTCTCCTTTGAAGTTCATCGAAGAGTGCGTTACTGTGATCTGCAGATAAATACTCTGCTTTGAATTCTTCCATAAGTTCCTTCCAACTAGTTACTCGGGATCGACAGTCTTTGTAGAATTGGTAGGCTCTATTTGCAAAGAGATCCATTCCAGAATCGAACGAGACAGCTTCTGGAACATTTCTCGCTAACCGCAATTCGTCAACCATCTCGAAGAAAGCAGAGATGGAAATTCCCTTACCATCCCCTGTAAATTTCTGAAGGTTCCATTTATGAGGTGGAATCATCTTTGTAGATGGGCTTGAAGCAGGTTCTGGATCAAAAGAAGTGGAAGATCTAGCTGCTCCATGAATATTCGCATTGAAAGACATCATTCCAAGTCGTGTTTCGAGCTGATTGAGAGCAGCTGGAACGTGCGCTGTAGTTGGGTTGGTATCCACCACGTCCAGTTTATCGTTGAAACGTCCCAATGATGAGAGAGCTGATGCTACTAGTGCTTCCTTCCGACTGTTTTTCGCGGAATCTCCACTTGAATTCATTCGATCAATTCTTCCCAACACGTGAGCTAATTTTGTCTGCAATTTCACGCCCTCGCTTGAAGTCCTAGATCCCGTCAACGAATCCAATAAAACTTCGATTTCAGTCAGTTTGTCTTTGACGGCCTGTTCATCCTCTTCGAACGAATATGGGTGATCAGGATAAAGCAGGCTATCCCCACTCCTTTCCATTCTTATAGCAGTGCCAAGTCGATGTCTCATCTCTTCGCAAGTCCCTGCACCAACTCCTCTAATTTTCAGTTCATACTCGAGCTCTTTTTTGTCTAGCCGATTGATCACCATTTTACGAGCCATTATGAGAATAAGAATAAGTCCCGTCCAATCAGAATAGTAATAAGTAATATACGTGAATCCAAAATTCAATGAAAAATAAATAATTCAAATTATACTGAGGAATACAAGAACACTTTGCCCTACACAAATAAGTCCACACTAACTGCTGTAAATTTCAAAAATTTTCAAATATGTCCAAGTCAAAAAGAAATCTTTGAGGAAAAAAAAATTCGGTTTCAGATTTTTCCTAAATTTTTCATAAACGTTGGGCGCCAATAATGTAACCTTAGAATCACAATGAAACGTCGATTACAATTGTTGAGCTGTCACGGTGACAGTTAGGGCACACGGTTAGCAACAGTGAAGATGGGTTGGGTTCCTAACAATGTTTGTTTTTTTTTTAATGGGCGCCAGGTGAATTGAATTGCCCTCAAAATCAGTATACATTCATCCCCCCAACTTACCAACGGAGATAAAAAAAGACAAGCCACAATTCCAATCAACTAATATATTCAATATTTTCAGCGGGATGAAGACTACTATTCAAAAACAAGGGAACATATTTTAATTCACCAACAACAGCAGAACTTATGTAATTGTGTAGAGGTAACTGAATTTTTATGTCAAGTACACAACAAAAGTTATATCAAATAATCTTTCAAGACCTGGTTCAAGTATCATTCAAGTACAAAAGAAATTATATCAAACAAGAGTTCAATTAAGTTTGCGAATGAAACAAATTAATAAACCTCTCAATCCGTACAAGGTATTCGTAACCCAAGGTTCACCGAGAAAGTGTTCACCTACCAACTATTTGGAAGAAAAACAAAAAGAAGCAGAAAGTAATACCGCCGGTAAGTATAGTTTTCTTTGCGCAAAAGAGTCATATGCTGTGGGCCCAGAGCGCAGACGCAAGATGAAATGTATTTGTAAAAATTCACCAAACTTCGGCTTAATTTCCGCTTTACAAGTAATTAGGGTATTCAGTACCATTCAGATCTAATTGAAATAAAAGAACCAAAATATTTATTCAGCTTTTGATGTTTCAGGTACTTGCGTGTCTTCAGACTGTCCAGGTCAAGTAGTAGTAGAGGGTCTCCCCGTATATTCAACTGGGCAGCTTAAACCTCGTAACCTGGTACGGATGACGGCGAGAGAGTTGTACCCCGTACAAAAAAACCCTTGAGAAAAAAAAATCCCAAGTGAAAAGTGTTGAAACAAAAAAACTACAACTGCATCTTCATGTCTGGTTGGAAGTAGGTCCTCAACCCAGTATTAAAGTAATCATTAAAAAAAATATAGTTCCACAAAACTAATATTTTCGTTTCAATTTGGCAACCGCGCCGAAAGTTTTCAGTTCATTGAAATTGTTTAAAATAGGTTTCACAAAAATAAATAAATCAATACCCTTTTTGCAGATAATAATAGTTCATTTTATAAACTTGGCAACAATGCCGACAATTACTAAGAAAATGCACTTTGATAAATTGAAAATAAAGTTACGAAATTTTGATGAAATATCTGCAAAGTATCCACCGGTATGCGTATCAGATGCTTTACTAATTAACAGACTGCTTGAACTTGATTCAAAATGAAAAGCTTTTCAGTGCAAACCGAAGAAATTATTTTTGTGAAAACTGCGTATAGAACCACGAGAATAATATCGGACACAGACACTAAAGTTTCAACTATTTGTCGAAGCAATACTAAAATTTGATCGCGGACGTTACAAAAAAAAATGGAATACTATTCACACAAGGAAATGTAACATAATATAGGGGGAAAATACTTTATGGGCACAGGATAGATTCAATTGAAGCATACCTCTTAGCTTAGAAGGGTTTGTTCCACTTCAAGATAACAATCGGGGCTCGGACGACAAGTTTTCCTCCTGGTTCCCGAATTCTACGGAAAATCTCCAATACTATTAATACAAATGGAAAACCTCCGATGATTCAACACTTCAACAGCCTAGTTTTGAATCGGATAGTCCAACAATTGCTTTGAAGTTCTTTGATCCTTGAAAAAGGGTGAAAAGGCCAGAACAAATCCACTACTCAACAAAACAGTATTCAACTGGCACTAATTTTCACATTTAGCATACCTATGGAATTTACTCCTCAAAGAGATGTCTAATCAACAATTTATTTTCCGATAGGTACCTTCTGAACTCACAGTGAGAAAAGCAATCGCCGTCTTTCGCTAGAACACTTCCAACCTTCAATCTCGAGGATGCCGGAAATTCGGTTGGGGGGCAAGCCCTTTGGAGCCTATTTGGAAAAAATATCCCTAACGCATACGCATGACGATACGTCACACTTGAAGTAGAATGGACCAATCAAGAAGCAGTTCCCTACTTGCCGTTTCCGGTCAGTTAAACACTTTGGAAAATAACTAAAGAAACAAATCGAGTACGAGTATGTTGAAATTGAATCTAAAAATTCAAAAAGAATATATACATTCCCTAAAATTGGTTTAATTTCAACTGAAGGAATTTCTGCTTACCCAAGGAAAATAAGTGGGTGGAGCTTGTCTAAAGTTAACCGCTGATTCCTACTATTCTGAGCAAGGATTCAGATTCAATATTTTGGACATTGGTTACCCTGTCAACAGATGGCGCTAACGTCAATGAACGGTTTCAAATTCAATTTCTTCAGAAGAAAACACCTATATTTTATTTTATGAGATATATGGAGCATGGGAAAACAACAACTTATACCCTACTTTGTAAACATGCCTTGGTTAGATATTTCATTAATAAATGGGGAATAGGAAACCTGCGCGCCCTCCATCGGCTAGAGGAGTGAAATCATCTCAGTCTAGAGAGACAGAAAATTGTCAACTTTTGATCGATAGATGACTAACCTAAAATTTCACCTACTTCAACAAAAATATGATTTGAGAATCCTGACAGCAAAACAGATTAATATTTACAAAACCAGGAATCTGAATCCAGGAAATGATCAGGAGAAAAGTAGGTACAATAATATAACATATTTCAAGTCACAAAGGGAATCGAGCTATGGACCATCAGACTTTTCAAACATAAACAATACCTTGACCATAACGTTTCAATCCCTTTCAGGTATCCCAAGTTGGCTACTTTTACTCTGCAAGGAATCCATTAAACCCTCACACAGGAATAATGAACGATAATTTGATGAGGAGTTATGGGGAACGCTATATAAATTTCTTGTTTCGATAAGGACCTGAATCGATGAAGCTTCAACTCAAATCTCAACGAGACACAACTTCTTTGTGGTCTACCTCAGAAAAGACTATCAACAGTTAATCAGTACTACTCTTCCACCTGAATCAGTGTTAATAATAAACGAACTATTTACATGAATAAGACAAGGTTTGCAGAATGAAGATGATGCCATAACCGTGCTATTGTATATTTAAACAGGTAACGATAAGGTTAAGAACTAATGCAAACACAAAAAGGCATTAAATATTGAGAAATGACAAGAATGTGTAACAACAGCTGCTGGCACCCCTAACAATTTTGGCCATCCATACTAAGTAGAGATTTATCCCGTTACACTACAGGGTGTTGTAGTTGAGAAATGCTCACTTTTTTTAAAGTTATATTTCTAAAACAGGATGAGATACTTCCAATTGAATAAAAAAATGTTTTCGCCAGCCTCTTGACAGTACACATGCATATATTGAACATCAAAATCGACAAAACCTACAGGGTGATCCACTATTGAAAGTGAGGTGATTTCTTATAAACATGGAATTGGAAAAATCGAAACTTTAACTAGTGTTAAATGAAAAATATTACCAAATTATCTTACAGTTGTATCAAACATCGTACACAATACTACATTCATCAAAGTTCGTCGAAAAATACACCGTCAGACAGGAACCATTTCCTATGGAATACAATAGAGCAATTGTTACAATTCGATGTATTCAAACTATTTATTATTTTTCTAGAATATGTTTTATGATCCAGTTCATGCCATTCAGGAGAAAAAAGTTGTAAAAAAATTATTTTATCCACAATAAAATTCAAACTGAACTAATTTTTTCACAACACCCTGTAATTTGCTATTATCACCGTTGAGGTGCAATTTTTTCTTTATTATCTGAATTTTTGTACCTACTCAGATTCACTGCCCAATTATCACCCTTCTGCTATGACTAGATTCTGAGTGATGGACTCAAAAAGTTGAGATATGTCGAAAAAAAGAAGCAGTTCATATATTCAAAGAAATATTTTAATGGAGTTATATCTTTTGTAGCTAATAGAGACTCCAATAATTTCGATTTGTAGTGATTTCAAAAAAACGCTCTTGTCACTTAAACATAGGATCCAGAAAGAAATATGCGTTTAGAAGAACCAAACAATATGATTTTTTTTTTCAAATAACTATCGGACCAATATCTGCATCCTCATTCCATCTTCGATCTGCAGCATCAATGATGTAGTTCAAAAGCCTATCCGACGGAAATTTGATGTTTTCCTGATACCTGGCAAATCCCAGAAACCACACTACACTGGCCACGTGTGCACAACTCCCCAAGGTCCTTGCTCCTGATCGGCATGTACAATAGTATCCTTGAACAGGTGGATCATCTGGATTCACGTTTTCATTCTCATTGAACACAATCAACAGCATGTATTTCGTGGCATTGCGGAATCTTGAGTATATCCTCAATCTCAGAAAATTCATTTCTTCAATCAATTCATCGATTTCCAGAATATTTCCTTCTCCTCTTTGTAGAGTATCCTGAATATAAGAGGCAGCTAGATGAATGTGATATGATCCAGTGAAGGACTTCAGGTATTCTAAATCTAAACGCGGAAAAGAAACTGCGTGCCTAAAGTTCAGGCGAACCCAAACGCCATTTCTCAAATGAAGATTGTGCGCTTCAACACGTGCTTGGACGATATTTACTTCGTCACAAGCATTCAACATTAGAGTAGCTATCTCTGGCGTTCCCTCCAAACTTATTAAAGGATGGAATGTGTTCAATAAAGCCCCGGCAATCAAATAAAAGTCCCTGAGATTTGCAGCATGCGTTGTTGAAATCATGCCTCGAAAGAATTTGAAAATGCTTTTGAAATGTCCATTTCTTGCTTCTATAATCCACCTACTGGTCGTTATGATGCGTGCTCTATTAGCTTCTGCAGTTGTTAGTTGCCTCTGATTCGGTGGCAGGAAGGGTGGCATGTGGACATGAAGACCGAGTTCCTGTAAAAGTGGTACAGAATCTCTGTAACCTCTGTCAGCTATTATAATATCACCTTCTTCAAACCAATTCCTCATTCCCTCCATGTCATCATGAAGCTCTCTTGCTAAAATGGACGCATCACTGTTTTTAGCATCAGAAAAATATGGCCCATTGATTGCTAAGATGTAACCATCAGAAGCAACAATCATTTCTGGTTTGATGAGATGTTCATGCTTGTGAAAACAGTACGATTGTCTCAACACACGGAAGTTGCTGCTTTTTTCTATCTTGTTATATGTACAATCTATATACACAATCGCTTTGGGAATGTTGGGATGAGGGTTATACAAATGATTAATATAGGGAGATATGTGTCTTTCAATGTAAGTTTCTCTAGGGATGGAGTTAAAACCAATATTATTTGGTACAAATCTCTCTGATAAAGATAACCTCACATTAGATATTATCAAACTGACAGTTGGTCGTGAGGGATAATTCAATAGTATTCGTAGAAATTCGTCCGAAACACCATGTCGAATTTTTATGAGGAATGTCAATAAATGCTTCTCAGTCACCCTTCTTCTATTCCCATACTGTACAATTGGGTCACAAAATTCAAATAATTGTTGAAATTCTTGTCCGGACAATGAGGTGAGAGCTTTCAGTTCTTCATTCTGGAAACTACTAATATCTTCCCAATTTTTTGTGCTCCTATTCTCTTGAGCTACCGATCTCAATCCTTGTAGAAACTGCTGAAGATTTGATATCATATACGGTTTATTAACAAATG
>JAVJAQ010001750.1:565418-589049 GCA_032362365.1 Zygogramma bicolorata
CACTGAAATTAACTCAAAATTTCTGAACAGCTGATTCACAACTCAATAAATCACTGGAATAACTATTACTGTTCGCCCATTTATCCACTTGATCCATTCCTTACTGCCAATTCTTCAAAATGTTCATTGTAATTCATACATCAGCATTTTTCTTCCATAATTTGTTTGGAAAAATTGGTGTAGTGTTTATGCTTGTGAGTTTTCAGCATTGGTTGCACTGTTGCATGTGATAATTGTCCGATGAATAAAACATCCTTCACTATATTTTTTACAGCGTGGCTTTGTCAATAATTGTTGGATTTATGAAGTTTTTACTACTTGATGACTAGCAGAGGTAATTGAAGAGAAATCAGAATATTACCAATTGCGATAAACAATTCGCAGTCACCTTACCACAAAACTCGACCACAAAAAAAAAGGAAATAAAAAATGCGGTGAGCGTTACATCGAAAAAATCGAATACCAGTGTACATCGGAATTAATGGTCACAAGAAGAACACATAACGAATTGAAACCACCAAATCAGGAATGGCAGAGCACGTTCGGTTAGGTAAGACCATACCAATAAGAAAAAACATTCAATGAGATTAATGCCACATACATTTTCTGAATTTAGGATATATATATATATATATATATATATATATATATATATATATATATATATATATATATATATATATATATATATATATATATATATATATATGTGTGTGGAATATATGAAAGCACTAATGCTCCATTGTCAATCTGGTCCGCCTGTTCAGGACAAGATATAATCATGTTGAGAGTCAAAAAATGGCAATGTCACCAAATGATTTGTTTTATCTGCTAAATAATCGTTCGAATATCTCATTAGAAACAGTACAATTTCAAATATTGGTTGACGAGCGTAATAAAAATATTAAAATTCCTTTCTCATGATGGTTGCAGATGCATATATATTGGGTGCATTTTTGTCTCGGACGTATTTGGCATTGATGTTGTGATATTGATGTGGCAACACATCCATTTCATATCGTGAATAAAAATCCGTAGAACTTGTTAATTCGACATCTGTTTGCGTTATTTCAAGGTTTTCAAGGAATAACATTTTGAATCGACGTATTTTACCAAATCACCAACCGAATGGGTGCCGATTTGAATGATTATTTGGCGAGTGGTCTAAATCACCGAGAAACTAATATCCCATATTCGCGAGTAGAATACTCTACTATACTTTATCCACGACTACTAATCAAATGATCTGAAGTTTTTTTGTAGAAAAATTTGGTTACATTACATACATATTATTGAAAGCAATAATATTTCATTCTAACATCTATTTTATACAGTACTGTCAAGAGGTTTGGGTCAAATTTGTTTGGATTCAAAAGCTATTTCAATCTGATACGCCCATTTATAATCGCTGATAGGTGTAAATGCTCGTTGCTCCCTTTTTCTTATATGTAGGTACAGAACTGAATTGAAAAAAAATTTGGTTGTTTACTCGATAAAATTTCAAAAACGAATTGTTTGTAGCAAAACCGTATTATATTATAGTTAATTGAAGAAATATGCGACAGCAGTTAATAATGATTCATTATTCATTAGTGACTAAGGCCGAGCAAACATTATACAATAGTCGTGGATAAGATTTTTTTTCCTTTTCACCTCTGAATTGTTCGACTCTTGAGTCAGTGCTCTCGAACACCAATGGATCTATTCGGAATTTTTATATATGTTCGACTTTCAATCTGTCTATTGCTCTGGTGAGTGAAAAAACTTGTTTGGCCAATCACATACATCGCCAGCATTCATAATCTGGTGATTCATTTCACTGAATCCTGCTGCAATCTAATGATTCGTCCCACTGAATTCCATTGCAATCTATTCAGAATTCAGTCGGTTGCAGAAGTATACGACGATTCGGTATTACAGCGCGATAAAATGTATATTCAGAGTCTCTTTGGTGCTCCATTCGTATTAGAACAACTCGCATAAAGCCATTTCTCAAGTAGAAACACTTGATATCTTTCTAGGTATTTTGTTTTGTTGCAGTTTCATTTCAGACCACCCGCTTCCAAACATTGTTGGTGAAAGATTGTATTCAATTTGAGATTGATATCTGTGAGGCGTCTTCAGTTCGATAATGTTCCAGGAAAAAGCTATCTATTACAATTTTTTATATGTATATCTCAAACACATTTTTTACTCTACACTAGAACCTAGATTTTCCATTTTTCTTTCATTCTTCAGAACTTTCTATTTGAAAATGAGTATTTTCGTGATGAGCTTTGGAGAACTGTTTTTTTTCTTTCTCTGATCCAAATACAAAAAAAAATACTTGCGACAAACAAAGAGGGATACTTCAGTCGAGTACCATGTGAACGTTATTATTTCGTGGTGGATCAATATTTGTTCCGTAGTTTTCTGGGTTTCTAACCTACCGCGATCTGAAAAAATTAGAATTAATATTGGAATCTATACAAGTATAGAAGTTCAGATTTTTAGTCGACACAAAAAGTTGCTGCGTCTATTGGAAAACAGCTCCTTCTGGATAGAACACGTCCAATTATCAGTCAGCAACTTCTCGTATAATTCAAATTTGCCTATCAAAAAAATAATAAGAGCTGATATATATATATATATATATATATATATATATATATATATATATATATATATATATATATATATATATATATATATATATATATATATATATATATATATATGATAAGAACTACCCAAATTTAGGAAAAAAAGTACAGGTCCGTATTTGAAAAAAAAAAATTGAGGGTGGCCTCGAAGAAAGAAACGTCGTATCGAAAATTGAAGCACAGTATATCGAAACAAATTCAAAACAGAGAAGAAAGTTTTCTGAACACATTTCCATATTCCTAAAAATGGAGGCGCCAGCACAAAGAAAAGAAAACGAGCCATTTCGATTTTTCCCGTATATCTCAGAAACGGTCCGTGATATTTTCGATTTGGAAACATCATTTCATTGTTCACTACAATAGACAACTTTTGTCTAATTCAACCAAGTTCGTATAGTTTGCCGTTTTCGAGATGCCAATAGTGGTACGACATAAAAAAACATATATATATATATATATATATATATATATATATATATATATATATATATATATATATATATATATATAGAAATACTCATCGTCAACGTTTAGGAAACTGAATTTGCAAATTCCTCTTCTAATGCAAAAATCCCTTGTTGAAAATCTTCCTATAGATTCCAATATTAATTCTCATTTTTTCAGATTGTGGTAGGTTGAGAACCCAGAACACTACGGAAAAAATTCAGTCAAGTATTTTCTTTCCCCTTATGGAAGATTGTTTCAATGACAGTTTTGGAACCTGGTACATTACTATACTATTTTTTATTCTGTTGGAGGTCAATTCCGAATTTTCCATGCCCACTTCCTAGAATACAAGATGAGATGGTAACTTGGCAGGTTATTGAAAAGGCGGTTGTCGTAACTAAGTAGAATCCAATTATGTTGCAAGCTAATTCATCATCAGAATCTGGAATGGAAGGAGTAGATGGAGAGATGCAGTTCTTATGACTTCATAAAATAAAATTTCCGTGAAAGCTGATCCACTGAAGATCATCAGAGGATGTCAGTGTAGTCAACTTTTTATGTTCAGATGTACTCTCGTATATGATTCATGTGGAATCTATTTCTCCTCAAGAATTTGACATCATCGAATAACATTATGTGTATTTATCTCATCTCTTCTAGTTCGAACAATCACTGATCATCACAAAAGTATCGTTTCCTGTGGAAGTCATACCATCGCATTTTCGGAAAAGCCACCCCACAATTGATTAACACGAAAATTCTCACTGATAAAACTCCTGAACCATCAAATTAGGAAAAGAATCCACCGGAATGGAAAATCACTTTTCCTCAACATAACTGCAGACAATAGACAATCGGAATTGGATCACTGGGAAACAAAAGACATTGATTAATGGCACTGGACGGTTTTGTACGATGAAGAACAGCCTGATATCTGGGAGGTGATTGATTACAAGACATTGGAATGCTACAAGGAGGAACACTCTCCAATTATAACAGGACGGTATCCAGATTGATATGTCAGCTAACATAACAGACCTGTTATGGACGTGGGAATTACTCTTGTTGTCTGGGAAAGGGGTGTGTGTACATATTGAATCCATCAGGGAATACACTACGGAACACTGGTGGCAAACGCACAATGGATTGAACAGGAATAGTCTCGAAGCAAATTTTTTGAATCTTGAGAGTTATTAGAGTTTCCCCTCCAATGTTCATCAATTTTTGTTTGCTCAGACATTGTTCAAATATATTATTAATTCAATTTGGGTTTGGCACGTAATACCACCCTCTACCTGATTCGATAAACAACAGTATATTCGAGTGTGTATCAAATATTCATTTTTATATCAAAAACATTGGTATCGTGGCTGTTGCTAATGAATCATTGCGTGGTCGATGAATCAAGCACTTTCTGTACCTCTCCCCATGTAGAAACTTCAGGCGTTAGCACAGTCATGATACTGACTGAGTACTGAGTCCGGAATAGGAGTACATGTACTCGTTTTCAGAATTATTTTGCAGTTGAACAAAGAAAATTTCTCGAATAATACTACCTGTTAAGAGTGCTAAGGCATTTCTTGATAAGCATGCCATGAAATATTATAAAATCTGCCTCACGTGCGGGGTGCACGCCACACCACCCACTTCGAGGGGGGAAAATACATTTGTATTCATCAGTTTGCAAAAGAGGGACTATGGAGGCCTCGCTGGGGGCAGCGGGACGTATGGTCATGTTATATTTATCTCATTGAATACAGGTTTCACGGGTTGAAGATCCTTAGCACTCTCACTGTATTAGTTTTCATTATGTTTTTGTCTCAAACCGAGTCGATCATTGATTTTTTTACATAACGATGGTGTCAATAAGTCAGCTGAAATTGGTAGGTTGGTTTTACATATTCGACTCACAAATAGTTGTGCAGGAAAAAAACCTATGTACTTGAGAGAGACATTCCGATATCGCAATAATGCCTGGAATGTACATAATGATAATAATATATTTACCCTCTTCTAACGATTTCCATAGCATTTTTTCTCAAAATCTACAGCTTTTTCTACCAAACCGTTTGATCTCGAATAATTTGGACTTCAGAAGACAATATAAAATTCTACTCCTTACCTTTTTTGTTTTTCGAATTGAGCTATCGATTGGTACATTATCTCACACAAAATTGTCTAGCGAGCCAAATATGGAAAAAATAATTATTAATTTTTTTATTACCGCAAGAGTTTATTTGATTTTTATAGACATAAGGTCCAAACAATCTGAATATCATCCATGATAGGTAGATATAATTTGTTTCAATGAAGAAGAATGTATGTTTCAAAAAGTTCCCAAGTGAGTATCACTTCTCAAACTACCTTATGGTTGAAATTTTTTTATTTTGTAGATGAGTGAGATCTAACCCTAGAACGGCTAGTTCAATTACAAAATTTAAAGTATTGTTGCATAGAAAATTGATAGACCTTCCGATAGAAGTACCACAACCCTTTCTTCCTTTTCAAAAAAAAATGCGGTTCACTCATCTCGGTACAACTTGGAGTTACACGAATATTTTTGACTATAAATTATTGAAATAATGCTCATGAAGGAGATTTATATCCGATTTCGACGACTTATCTCGTTCAGGAGTCAGGAAAAGGGGGAAAAGGGGGAATTTTTCAAGTTGCACATTATAATATGCTTTTTTCGTAGTGAGGAACAAACACTTCCAATGGCTGGCAGCTCTTGCCGCGAACACATATTTGTAGAAAAAATAATAACCTGGGAGACCTGACTCTCAACGCTTCAATTCAATTTGAATTGCGGTATCAGCAACTGAGCACTGACATTTGGCATAAGTGAAGTACACATCGATACCTCTCTTTGAAGGAATGGTGCCTGTAATTAGTATTGTGTTGATCTTGATTTGAATACTTTGTTTGTATCACCTGGGCAGGTGACAATCAGGAATTGTCATTATGATGAAATTTCGATTATTCGATATATTTTCCGCTCTTAAACTCTTCAACATAGTTTATAAAAACTTACATTTTATTGGACATAGATCTCGTAAAATCTTAGACACCTTAGGACTGAGAGAAAATGAAACAAAAAAGGGAAGTTGAGTTATTTGATGAAATCGAGAAATATCTCATCCCAGAAACGAGTGTCAGTATCAAACGCCTCAAATGCAATACACTTATGCAGTTAGATGGAGAAAACTTCGACTCATTCCACAAAGATTTCAGGATAATAGCAGCATCATACAACTCCGGTGATATGAAGTTCAGTTTCATAAAAGACACAATAGTATGTGGAACAGAGGATTAAAGACTGAGGATAGAATACTTCGATAAGAAAATTTGATTTGGATAGAGCTATCGAACTATGTAAAGCAGCTGAAGAATTTGAACAGCTCATACGTGAGTTCATAGGTGCAAAGGACGGTGAGGGGAATGCGTGAAATTGAGGGAGAGCAAAAATATGTCAAGAATATCCAAAGAATACCAGATTAACTTCACAAGTCACAAATCCTGAACCATTCACTACAAAGGAATATCGATTATGGGCTTTTACCCATTGTTCCCGGTGTAGTTATTACGCATCACACAGAAAATGTACAGCAAGAAACTAGAGGTAGATTTGAAATGAAACGTGAAACTTGTCATGTAGATGGTGATTCCAAGTCTGAACGATCTCATATCGAAACCGGTAAAACTGTGCGCCGGATCTCAGGGTTTTTCAGGGTGGGTTGCCGAATAAAAACCACGGTTGACGCTTATCTGGTTTAATGATAGCAAAGGTGATGATTTTCACAGGAAAGACGAGAGCAGACGTAGCGTAATCACAATAAAGCTATAGAGGCTATGGAAGCTATGGAGATAAAATAAAAAATGTTTAACACACAAAATAATAGGGTTGTTTAGTTTTACCTACCTATGGAGGTGCAGGCACAAGACAATACGCAGCAACGCGGCGTTTGAACAATGAAAAACCAAAAACACCTCACAGTCACTATCAACGTCGCTTGGAAGGATCTGTCACAAGAATGGTCGAGATACGGCAGAAAACCCAACTTGGTTTTTTGCCCTAATACCTCAGATAGGCCCGTGATACGCGAGCAGTTAGAACCGTGAATTGTTGGTTGCCTACACGTAGGTAGGAACATTTTGATTTGCTACAGCTGGTAGTTATGTTTTGGGTAGAATCAAATTAATTTTCAATGAGAATGATTGATGGTTGTCATTAAAATGTTTCAATTACAATAGTAATTAACGGAGTTGATACTTCTGCCCAGGTTAATGCTATACCATATTATATTTTGAAAAATGTGAACAGGCCGGTAGTTTTTAAAAATTGTAATCTCAAAATAACTAACTACTCTGGAAGTACGATAAAAACATTTGGAATCGCGGAATTCTCAATGGAAAAAAATATAAGTTTGAGAAACCACTGAGGGATCTCAACAAGTCTAAGGTTTGAGTTCAAATTATTGGGTTCGATAACTAGAGCAGCAATTTATCGTATTGAAAAAATCATTATGAGCCAGTTGTTGTAACTTGTGAAAAGTACCAATTCAGTTCTTGAGTAATATGAAAATTGAATTGGAAACACGTATTGGGATGAAATTATAATGGGTGTCATAGAGCCTACTGAATTCGTGAATCCTGCAAGCATTATCAAGGATGAATTTTTTGTTGAGATCAATTATTACCCTCACACCAAACTAATATTATATACCTTCACCAGAAGCGCGTTTCGCTCACCAGGTTAGCATTCCCATTAGATGAAAATTGATACTTATCGTTTATTGATAAGAACACCACTACTGGACATACAGTGACCGATGAGGTTGAGGGTGCCTTTGGAAATTTGGTGTTTGGTTCCGAGAATGTTCAATGTATCTGATACAGTGATATTTGTGAATGAGGACACTACGTCGAAGCTCACAAGGATGTCAGTCTGTTGGATATTGAGGTTTTTGAAGATTTCAATGAAGTGGAATGAATTTCGTACATATGACGAGGACAGTTCTGCAAGGGGTTGGAGAGTATTTGCAAGGTGTTAAGCAAGGTTTTGTGTTGGAGAACCGGAAGCACTGACAATGGGGCGAAGAGGAACATTGGGTTTGTGTATTTTTGGGAGTCTATATATGCGGGGTGTACGTGAGGATATTTCCTGGGGAATGAGAACTTTCTTGGTTTCGGTTGGGATATTGGAGTTGTTGATGAGGGTCCTGGTTTTCTTCTCAAGATAGGTCGTTGGGTCCCTTTCGGTGAGTTGATATTCATGTGAATCGAGTAGTTTACTCATTTTATCAACATAGTCAGACGTGTTGAAGATAACTGTGGCGTTTTCCTTGTCTGCTGGGAGGATGATCAGGTCTGGGTTGTTGTGGAGACTTTTCAGAGAATGTCTCTCTGCCGTTGTGATGTTGGATTTAGAAAGTTTTGCCCTTCTGAGAGTGGTGGCTATGTCTTGTCGGGTTATTTCAGGAAGGTGAGTGATAGCATATTCGATTGGGGTAATGAGTGATTCGGTTGGAATTGAAGTGGGGGATATTATATATATATATATATATATATATATATATATATATATATATATATATATATATATATATATATATATATATAGAAGGCGAAGGGTAGTCTTGACTGACTAGTTGAGGAAAAGCCGAATGTTTTGTGAGGATGCAGTCATAATGCTGGGCTGTTGAACAAGCAAACTCTTTGTTATTTGGTCGAGCTTTCGGGAATGTTTATTCTCTCTTTCAAGACATCTGAAATATGTTTATGAAGTTACAAACAAATTGTAAAATATGGGGTTAGGATTACTTACTAACGTGAGGTTATGTAAGGAGTCATGCGTAGAGATGAGGAAAAATGGAAAAACATCATTTTCTCATGATCATGTGAAATAAAAACGATTAAAACTGTTAATAAACACTAATTGTACAAAGATTTTGGAAAACATTTCATAACTTAGAACACTTAGGAGCACGTGCTGAGAAGTTATTCATGAAGAGAAAAAATTTGAAACAGAGAGGAAACATTTTCGACATTGACAGCTGTCTGAATTTCATCACAAGGAGTGGCAACGACATGGTCTGAAAATCTCAAGGTAAAACGCATTGTAAGGAACCTGTTGCGTGTCACGAGGGCAGTGCTGCCACCGACACCCAACAACATTTTGGAAACATGATCGGGTATAAGCAACAAGTCACTTCAAAAAACTAAAAACACTGAGAAACGCAGAAACTAACCTTCAACCCTAGGGGGAGTTCCTGATTCCAGTCTTAAAATGTAATTATACATGTTGCTGAGATTGTTAAGATCTGTTTTTTCGTTCATGCTGCTAGCACTCCCCCCAATGAAGAACCTTTCTTTGAAGAGTCTTTTATGCCAGTGTCCTTCGGTACACAATACTCTAACTTGATTGTAGTTCATTGTATGATTATTCTTAGTCACATGATCTGTCAGAGCACAAGTCGTTTTATTGAGTTTGCCATCACTTTTGTGTGATGTAATGCGTCCAGAAAGATTTCTAGACGTTTGTCCGATATATGTACTATCGCACATGTGACACAGAATCTCATACACAACGTTAGACATTTCTTACCTAACCCCATATCTTACAATTTGTTTGTAACTTTATATACATATTTTAGATGTCTCCTTAGAAAAGAGAATAAACATTCTCGAAAGCTCAACCAAATATCAAAGTGTTTGCTTGTACAACAGCCCAGCATTTTGACTGCATCCTCACAAAACATCCCGCTTTATATATATATATATATATATATATATATATATATATATATATATATATATATATATATATATATATATATATATATATATATCTTCATCATAGTGCCCCGATGCTCCAATGGCACCACTTGCAGGGCCGTACTGTAAGAATTCGTACTGTATCTTCCAGAGGGACATTTTCGGGAACATCGACATTTCAGGCGTTTTGCTATTTAACGAAGTGAGTTTTAGGTTTGAAATGGACTGAAAGGAAAAATCAGGTCTAGCTATAGAGTAAGCTGCTCTTGGAGGCCAGCGTACAGGCCGGTGCCGAAAGCACTTCCTGGGAATTAGTGTTCCAGAGCTATTCAATAGCACCCAACCATTGTGCAGAATTTGGAATATTTTTTTGGTGAGAGAAGCCTTGTCTTGATTTGATTTGAAAATATTCCGTTCGCCGTCCTGGGGCTATTGCACGTCAACTCCCAAGGACCCCCCGAACAAACGCGTCCATTCTGTTTCGACTTCCTTTCAACAGAATATTTCATTCTGTGTTTTCCTGGATCCACCCTCAGTTGGCAGGTGATGAAAAGCTTTGCTGGGCAACCTCCAACTAATTCCAGATTTCCGCCACGTATGAAACGATCAGAAGATGCAAGTTAATCGGCCGTCGATCTAATATTTTCAGATGTTCTACAGGATGTAGCGAATGGACGAAGGCAGTACTCTGTTATAGAGCTATACTGGTTATGTTCCAGATCGCTCTTCTCTCGTCGTAGATGGATGTGGATTTCAAAGTCTCTACATCGCTATCTCGATTCGATCCTTCTTCCGCTGTTGTCATATTCGTTAGCTGATAAAATGTCTCCACTGCATGCGGGAAGAATACCAGTTGAAAATTGTTTTCGTTAAAAGGGGTTATGTAGTTATACCCAGGGAGCTAAAAGATACAAGTAATTGTGAAATCCAAATCCCTCGGAGGTTTCCTTTTAAGTATTTTTCCGTAAACCCACGCTCACCTGAGATAAGCGGATAAAATTAATTTCGCGCGAGTATCGAATAAAAGTTCGGTGAATGAATTTCGCAGTCGCTCGTCGATCATCGAGACCACGTGACTTGCTACAAACAGTTTCATCACATGCACAATGATCATTGAACAGATGAAAAAAGGCTCTATTTGATGTTTTGTTGTGCTTATTAGTTTCAAAATCATGTTGACAACGATAAAATCAATAAGGTCATTGATTTATTCGGCATGGGAAAATTGAATTTTAAATTTCGTTTTAGCGACTCTGGAATAAAATTCGTAGTGCCATTTCATCACAAGAAATACTTCGCCCTAACTTCTATTCTGGTAGAAAAAAAATAGAAAGTAGTTTTTTGATATTGTTGTCTGTGGAATTGATAGAATTAGATATATACAAGTGCAAAGTATTTTGATATTTTTTCCTAATGGAGTTCAGATTTTTGTTATAAATATTTTTTTTTAAACAAGGTCCGTTACAAAATATTTCATCTTTCCATATTTTATGGGTTTTTGTAATAATTTGAGTTCTTGTAGCAGTATTGTTTCAAAGAAATATATTTTTTGAAATTTTTTGTTAATCAATCGACTATCCAAGATTATCCGCTTTTTGCAATGTTTTATAATTAACACTCATTGTGAGTATTGTTCGAGAGAATATTCATTTCAACTTAATGCATTATTTGTTTCCAAAAAAATGTGCTTCCCCCAACGTTTTTTACAACGTCACCAGTTCCAGACATCAGAAAATGTGCCTCTGCAAAACACACTACTAATTCAATAGAAGGCGGGAAGTAGGGCTTCGCGAGACCAAGACTGGTCAATCTTGATCTTGGTGTCGAAAAATAAATGTTCTCGAAGTCTTGGGATAGGTCTCGATGTTTCAAGACCAAGAAGAGACTATGGCGGAGTCTTGGACTTGGTCTTGATAGTCTTGGTCTCATTCTTGATAGTCTTGGTCGTGGATCAATATGCGTCAAGAAATTTGAATTGTTCAATTTGATGATCCAACAATGTATCTGCATGTAATAGGCAATTCTTATTTCTCAGTCATTGTTAATTTTCAATTCGTACGGATCGAGTGAGCGGAATGAATTTTTCATTTCAGCATGAGAATATAATTTTCAAGGAATCTTCACTGACGATTCAATTGACATGGTTATGAATGAGGCGCCCAGATCGTTTCGGGCGTCATAATTTATTATTTTTATCCAGGTGGGTGCAACTTGTACTAATCTGTTCTGTTTTTCAATAAATAAATATGTTATCCACCTTCTATACGGTATTTCCAAAAATTGAATTGACCCATATACAGGGTGAGTAAATGAATTAAATCGTTGCAAAGTTAAGCTGGAAGTGACAACAACGCAGTTCCAAACATATTTCCAAAAATTTCAAATTCATTGGTACATTTAGAATCTGACTGAGATAATAGTGTTTTTTATGCAATAGGTAACGTTAAGTAACACTATCACCCTCTCTAAATCCCTTGGAAAAAAATGTGGGAATAAAATCAATATTGATATAAAAATTTACATAACTGAAGATGGAAAACTCCTTGTTGACAAAATATAGTTTGGAGTTGAGAAGACATATGAAAAATGGGAGATCAAGTCGAGTTTATAGTATGAATATTGGTACTTTTGGTGAATCATCAATCTACATTGGTAGGTAGGTATTCAAATTCAAAGTCACAATGTGCCAATAATGTTCGGGAAATCACTGAAACCTGTGAGAAATCAAATGGTTTGTGTGCTTCTCATGATACAATAGAAAAAAAACAACAATAGTAAAAAATTTCAAAGATAATTATTCTCAGGAGAATTATATGAATATTTGTGTTTTGTTTTTGAGCAGTTTTTGTTTTATTCGGTACAGAAAAGTGATGAAGCGTCACTTTTTGTAAAATAGTAATTTACGTAACAAGTCCGGAAAATACTGTTTATTTGGACGAGTGGACAAAATTCTAGGACGAGCGTAGCGAGTCCTGGAAGTCTGCGAGTCCTAAAAAACTATTTTCGGTCGTGTTGCGTACACAATTTTTTCGGCAACCGACCCACTTCCCAGACGCTTTTTCTTTGAGAAGGTAGCATTTTCCCGGCCTAGTCCGGGAAGTACGTATTTCCCGGACTAGGCCGGAAAAATGCTACTTTCTCAAAGAAAAAGCGTCCGGGAAGTACCCACTTCCCGTACGGTTGCCGAAAAAAAACCTTCCCGCCAATGTACGACAAGTGGCCATTTATTTTTCACCCACTTCAATAGTTCAGTTTGATGTCATTTGTCTAAGATGCAAATACTCTACTCAGTCTACTATAATAACTATCATAGCACACACGAGACGCTGGGGCTGCGAATTTGAAGGCTACGCTCACTGAGGAGACACATTGAATTTTTTTTTCAAGAAGAAAACAGTTTTCTATTGTCCGATGAAATTTTTAAATGCGTATCTTCATGATGATGTATTTTGGATAATGAAAGGTACATTGATGGAAATCGTAGGAAAAGTGAAAGCTTTGACAATTCAGAATTTTCATGAACAAAATGTTTTGATAACGGAAATAAACACGATCTGAACAACAGATAGCAAAAATATGCAAGGTCTTGCAGGTTCATACTTATGGAGCCGTCGATGCTGAATGAAAAACACTCGAGCGTCTATTTTATCATACAAGTTGGATGGTAGAAAGAAAAAAAAGTTATATGATAAATAGTATATATCATAAAACGTTTTTATATACGGTACATGGTTTGATAGTGTATATGATCCAAGTGTCTTCGATGACGGATAAATGTGAATAGGCCAGTTTTCATGGTGAGAACAGACATACCAAAGGGTTATGAATGAACAACAAGAGATCACTCGAGCGCGTCAAGTAGATTAATAGCATCAGATTTTCTTATAAATGGTCCAGCTCGATGTCCTATTCATAATTTGACGATTATTTGAAGGAATTTTCTCAATATGGTGATATGATTTTTTCCATAGTTTCAAGTTGAGTCACACTGGAATACAGATTTCTTGGGGAAAAAGTAAGGTTGGTTCACAGTGGAAGAGGAGGAGGGAGGATATCGAGGAGGGAGAGAAGCGCGGAGTGGAGAATTCACATGCCCCACTGCATTGCACAGGCCAAACTTCCCTGACGATTTTTGTCTTTTGGACTTATCTGACGGTCATATTAAATTAATTCCGTTATCCTCAAGTTATTCCTTTTCAATTAAAAAAACTGTCGTTCTTGAAAATGTCGAGGTAACGCTCAAGTTTTGCGAGTTTGTGGCCCTACCTACCACTCATTTTCGTCACGCTAACATCATCAGATAAGTGAAATGAACACTTCTCAGTAAGTAGCCAATCTTTTATTTTCTAATCGCGATCAAGGATTTCGAATTATGGTTTTTGTTACTATTATGGTCGGCTCTCTAAAGATATGACACACTATTTCGAATTATGAGAAGCGCCATCGAGTGAAACCATTTCAACTGTGAAAGAAGTAGCCTGCTCTCACCTAACTTTTGTGTAACAGTCTAGTTTTGCAAGCCAACAGTTCATGTTGGATGATTTCCATGTTCGTCAGGCAGGCAGAAATTCCCTATAATCAAAAGTTAGGTTGAGATTTGAATTTTTTGTAATAACGGAGATTTCCAATATTTTTTCTATACAAACAAGTAGTCTACTTATCGAATACCAGGAAGTGGATATTCAATTGAGATGAGATTTCAGAAGAGAACCCTCAGGAGCAGAATTTTATACCACTGAATTGATTTCAAATCAAATAGTCCTCGAAACCCATCAAAACTACACACGACTGGAATTCAAATGCATGTATTTTTTCCCCTACTCGAAAATAGACCTGCCCGGAAAAAATGTAAATCACCTGCGCTACACGCCTCGATTTGAATATTTCTTCCATTATTGTCATTCATTACTCCGTCTCTCCTGCAATCATCCTCCGCCGAGAGAAAAACCTTTCAGGAATTCAATTCATCAATAAACCGAATCCCGCGAGTGACACGTTCCCGCATCCATAAAGAATATTCCTGAATGCGTAATCAGAGCAGTCGAAACGCGCAGTCCGGGCACAAATTAGAATCACACGTGTAGGGCAATTTTTGCGATGCTCCCAGACGCCGAATCAATTTCTTACCTGGTCCTAGGATTGATGTACTATGTTCAGTCGCATGGCGTCCCGACGCCCCACTTATGAACAGACAGTCCCGAGCGTCAACTTTTACGTTGCCTTACTTTATCACTCAAAATAACGACAGCTACTTTTTCTTCTTTCGTTTACTCTCTTCTGGAGAAACGATGCTTTTCCTGAAGGCCAATCCGTGAGAGAAATCATGAGGTTGCAAACTTTCGAAAGTTTAGTGTTCCACCAGGTTTCATACTCGAATCTCTTTCATTTCTGAAGTATATCGATGTCTCGATAAACTCCACTTATGTAAATTCAAAGGCATCCAAATAATCAATGGAACTCTCGAAGGGTTTTCAATTTTTGATGAGTGATTGAAATTATGAGGATTGCTATCAAGTGTAGATTCAGGAATATTTCATGAAATAATAAATTGAACTTATATATATGATGTCATGTGTATAGAGTTGCCGCTAGGCGCCATCTGTAAACAAATTTAAGGAATGTGAATTTCCCTGGATGCCATTATCAAGTGAGCCGTAAGTCAAGCGTTTTTGACGTAAACATTAACATTTTACTGGTAAAGAAATCATTTCATCAGGAATATATGCATCTTGATGCTAATATTTTAAGCAATAAAAATATTACAATCCCTCCTAATTTGGCTTGAGGTAGACTCCAGTCAGAAATTCCAGATGAAAATATTGTCTTGACATTTCGATAGCAACGAAATTTTATTTTCATCGATTCAACACAAATAGCCATTTCATCTCGAAATGGCGACGGCGACTATTTTTCCGAATTCAACTGGAAACACCATGAGTTAATATTTGAAACTGTTATCAACCAATAAATGAAACACGAAATTTGCTCAGGTTTTGCCCAAAACTTCGTGCATTTCAACTTTTGACACAATTTGATTACTATGTTTGAAACTATTGACTAGGCGTACACATAATTTCCATAAAAATTTCTCAATATACTACGCACTTCATTTGTCTGTTTCGTTTCTTTTCACTTCATTTATTGGTCAACCATTCAAACAAGACATCAAATATTGATTCAATGGATAAATATATGAAATGAACAAATGAAGGAAAAAAGCAGTGGCTGGTATATTCTTCAAGGCTATTAGAGCAATATGTTGCTAGGTGAGACTTATGATTTTTCTTGAAAAGTTTGTTAGACCAATAATTTTAATTTCGAAAGGTGACCTATTGTATATCTGTACACCGCCCCCTCAAGTAATTTTTTTTGAGTAACTGTAATTGTATTTCTTTATGTATAATTTTTCATTAAACCAAGTTGGGTATGAATGCACATCACTATGTTTGGTAAAATTGCCAATATTGTGTCTTGCATACAGAATCAATCTGAATATATAAGTACAGGACACGGTGAGGATTTTGTGCGATTTCAAGGTCTCCCTGCAGTAATGAAGGTAGCATTATTCGCAATATTTTTTTCTAATGATAAGAATGAAATCCTTTTGAGAAGCCTCTTTCCAAGACAAAATGTTGGATGATATGATGGGTTGCACGGCTGCAAAGTAATACTGTTTGAGTGATGTTTCATTCAAATTTTATATTTGTTCGTAGTTATAGAAGAGTATCGTCAATTTCCAAATCAGATTTGAGCATTTCGATTTTTGTTCTTTTATGAGGGCCCACAAATTACATGCAAACAGTATTTTCTGAATGTATTAATAATTGGTTTCTCTCACACCAAGTAGCTACCTGATTGAGAACAGTATTTGCTTTGAAAAACAGATCATCTTCCTTTTTTCGGACACAAGATGGTAGTACCATCAGCATACATGAATAACCTTCCCTACGACACATAGGAAAGAAAGTCGTTCATGTATATTTTATTGTTGTTTAACTTATCGAAATGTCCAAACTCATTTAAGTGGTTTGGTTGTCGCTGATAATTTCATTCTTTATATTGAAAGAAAAAATTCAATTTTGAATATTCATTCAATTCCATGTTCACAAGTTACCATGTGTTTTCATTTTTATTTTCTGTTGATGTTGTTAAATTTTTCAAATGCATTGCCTTAATACCCGCTTATACTTCTGGAGAGATTTTTTTCCGTTCCTTATATTGGGTATGTTTTGGTCAGTGGTTTCGCAAAGGGTTCAAGTTTTGTAGATGAGTGGATTCTTCAAGGAATTTTGGAGGTAAGGCAACCTTGTTTTTGTTTGTATCTGATTTTCAGACTACATTTATTTTGGGTGCGTGTCTTCCAAACCACATAAGAAGTTGTTTGAGAGTCATCATTTTGTGGTGGATAAATCATTTTTGAGTAGTTTTCTGGGTTTATAACCTACCACAATCTGAAAAAATAAGTATTGATATTGGAATCTATACGATATACAAAAGAAAGGGATTTTATGTACCGCGGGAAAAGACGGAAGGGGATTGGAGGGGATACCCCATCGAGGATGTCCGAGGAGGATATTTATAATCCACCCCGCAGAGGAGGCGAAAGGGATGTCCGAGGAAAGAAATAAAGAAGCTGTCCCATGCATGTCCGAGTGATTGGGGGGAGAAAAAAAAGGAATAGAAATGAAAAGGATGGGGGGGGGGGGAAATTGGGTATTGTTTGGGTAAAATTTTTGTGTTGTTATTGTGTGAGTGGAAAGAAAAAATTTTGGATGTTTTTGTTGGGTTGGTTTTTTTATTTATTGGTTGTTTTAAATGACCCGGTCAAGGAAATGGAAGAAAGGGGGGAAAGGAAAAAGAAAAAGGGGAAAAAAAGCAAACCGCGGGAAGGAGGGAGTTGGTGGGGTGGCGAAGGGGGGAAGGGAAAAAAAGGGGGGAAGAGGATGAAATGTGATACTCCTGAATATTTTGGTGTTGGATTATTGTATTGTTTGTTGGTGGAAAAATGAGGGGAGGGGAAAACGAAAAAGGAAAGGGGGGGGGATGGTGTAGTTTGGGATGAAATAAAATGTTGGGATGGGGAGAAGTGTTTTCAGTTTTTTACCCAATGGCCACGGCAAAAAGCCAACGGCGGGGGGGGGGGGGAAGGTGGGGGAAAAATGATAGATTAGTGTATTTGGGAAAAAAAAAGAAGAAAGGAGAAAAGGATGAGACAAAGAATGAAATTGAAAAGTCCTGGAGGTAGTATGGGAAGAGTGGGGGAGTGGGGAAGGGAGATGGGAAGATAGTGGGAAGAATTGGGGTGTTCCGTATATTGGTTGGGGGGGGGAGAACTTTTGTTCTCTGTTTTTAGAAGGGGGCCCTGGTACGTTCAAGGGAAGCGGGGGGGGGAGACCCTTTCTGGGTCCCCGAAATAAAACATCTTCCCCTTCCCCTCTTTCCCCACGCCTTCCCGTGTTTTTTTTTTGGTTTCGCCGTTTTGTTTTTTATGTTTTGTTGTTTTGTGTCGTGTTTTATCTTTTTGATTTTTTTTTAATGGGGGGATTTGGTGGTGTTTTGGGTGTTCTGCTGGGGTTATTAAGAAATAAAAAATTGGTGGTTTTTGAGGTTATTTTGTCGTCGTAAAGAATTAATTATTCATCGTCCCTGTAATACTAATTCTCCAATGGAGGGGAGAAGGGGGTAATTTGGTCTTCCAAAAAGGAAAAAAGATGATTTATTATTATAGAAGAAGAGAAAAAGGTGTTGGAGGAGGAGATATTTTTTTTTTTGTTTTTTTGTAGTGGTGGGGGGGGGTGTGGTTTTCCTCCGGAGGTGACAGCCGCGGTGGTTCTTTTTTTTTTTCTCTTATTCTTCCCTTCTTCTTCCTGTCATGTTCTCTTTCCCTCCCTCTTCCCCACATCTCTTTCCTCGCCCATGATATACTCTCTCCTTTTCTGTTGTTTATTGTTTTTTTTCCTCTTCTTTGTGTTTTTTTTTTTTTTCTTTTTTTGAGGATTTTTTTCTTTTTTCTCCTTTTTCCCTTTTTAAAATTAACCTTTCTTTAATAAAGATAGAAAATTGGATAAAGAATTTTTAAATTTTTGGTCTTTGGTTACTGGATGGGCTCTTGAATTTTACATTAAACCATACAGAATTTTCGGTTTTTTTAAAAATTTCAAAATTAAATTTTCCTTTCCCTTTTTTCCTTCCTCCTCCCAGACCCCTTTTCCCCCCTCTTAGAAATTTAACTATTAATAGGGTTGAACCGGGAGGTTTTTTTCTTTTTGGATTCGGGGGTTGTTTGATGTGTTTGTTGGGCCGTCTTGAAGGATTCTTCTTGTTTTCAAAAATGGATGTATTTATTATCTTTGATTTTTTTCCTTTTTCGAGTATTTTTGTTATTCTGTTCTTCATTTAGAAAAATATAATTTTTTTTATCCCCTCCCTCTTCTTTTTTTTCTGTACTTTGTATATTTTATATAACACAAAAAATTTTTGTTACTGGTTCTTCTGGTGCTTTTGGAAAGAGGAAACGAAGTTTTTCAGAAGGGCAAAATAGAGGAGCCATTCTGAAATAGTTAGTGTTTGAATCAAGTTTTTTATTTTGTGTATTATTCCATGCCCTATTTTTGTTTCATATATAGATCCTATTATTCTTGTTTTAAGAATATATTTTATTTTCACGTCACTTGTAGATCAAAGTAATGCGAATATATAGACCAGAGTAATAGTATTTTAGTTTTTATATATTTGAGAGTTTACAAATTTTTATTATATTCATTTATTTCAATATATTTTTCATTTTATGTTTATGTTTCATTAGTATTCGTTTCCTTCTGAAAGTGAATTTGAAGGATGGTTCTGGAACCAGAAGGATGTCCTTTCCGTTAGATATCTGCTGTCCCAGTTGCATCCCTAGTACGTACCATGTCCCTATATTGGATGTCCCAAGAATGCCCAGTGGATTCACTTTTAGTTATAATAGTACAGCCTAGGGACGGTTTCGGGACATACTTATGAGGATATGGTATTTCCCTAGGACCTACCAGAGGGATGGCCCTGGGATGTCCTTTTTGTCGGAAAGCAGATGTCCCAGGGACGTCCCTCGTATGTACCATGTTCCGGGAACAGCTGTACTAGGGACATCCCCAAAACAAATGAGAGATGTCCCAGGGACGTCCATAGGGTGTACTTGTGTTGTTAGGGTATCAATACTAATTTTTTCATATTGTGGTAGGTTACAAACCCAACTATGGAGAAAAAACCATAAGAATCTCTTGTTAGAAGTTCACAATATTGTATCCAGTTTGAGATGTACTAGATTTATATAATCAGGGATGACTTAACGGTTCTTCAAAACCAGTTGTCTGCATTTTTCAATTGAGTTGTTATTCACAGTTTTGATCCTAAAAATGAATTCGAACTCGTTGTCACCTTGTACAGAGGATTAACGACAAGATATGTTCCAATTGTTTCACATGATACAAAATGCATCCTCATAGCCTATTTTGATTGGCCTAATTCCCGTTTTTTTCGCTTCCGGCAACCACTGACGCAACAGTATTAATTAACCCTGATGAGGTTGACACAGTTTTATTGACCCCATCTGCTACTTTAGGTACTCACAGTGGCTGAAACCAGTGAACAAGTAGAATTGTATTTGATACAAGAGGGCATTAACTTTTACGGTTCCATCAGGCATTTTGTTTTTATTGCATCATATATTGTTTAATATCCAGTAATGAATTGTATAATTGCTGTTCTAACGGCTGAGTGTTTCAGCTCTGTTGCAACTAATGACTATATTCTCTATATGATAGGGTGAGATAGAAAATTGGTTTTGAGGAGGCAAAAAGTAAAAGATGTGCAAATAATCGTCAATAATTCCAAGAAAAAAATTACCTCGTCCATGAACCACCTGAAAAATGCCATATTAGGCTGAAAGTCAGCATTACCTGCAGATTTCATTTACAGGACGGACGTGAAAAATTCGTTCATACTCAACTCTCATTAGCTACGATATATCAAAATCGTAAACGTAAACGAGAATCTTTTCAAGTATTTTCTGATGACAAAAAATTTAAATGGAATCACTCGCCGCCAAGATGGTGGAATCCAACAGGGGTGGTTTTTTGATACATCTTTGAAAAGTTGTTTCAATTTTCCATTCCATACTTGATTCAGACCAGCCGTTCCTGAGTGATTATCAGTCTTGAGTTTGAAGCTCAGTTTATAGTGTTTCTTTAATAATGTCCGGATAAGACAAAACTGAAGTAATGTTAGTCACAAATATAATTGCTTCAGAAACATTGATTCACATTCAAAACAAAATATTAAACTATAAGTAGCTCAGCAACGGCTCATAGAAAACTGTATTGGTTCTTTATTGAATATGTTTTGGAATAGAGACGGGTGTTGAATTGAAATAAATATTTTTTTCGAACCAAACATTGCGGAAGGAACATGTTGAAAGCGATGGATAGAATTCCCAAATCTGAGCAAAACACGAGGTATTCTTGATATTCTCAACTACTTTCTCTTCATGTGTTTGAATGTTATCGTTATAAAAATAATAGTATGTGAGATGTTTATCGACAATGAATACAGAAGAGTAATTTTCTTGGGATAAATAAATTATCAATATAATTTTTTTTTTGCAGTAAGCCATTCAAAAATCAAGGGAATCAGTAGATCGCAGGTGCTTCCTTGAGTGATATTTCTGAAAACAAGTCGTTTGTTATAATCCATACAAATCATTCAGAGGACGACGTATGGTTGACTGATCAACAATTATCCCAATCACCTCAACACCAAACAAATATCACTTCCACCCCATGCGCGTTGATTGATTCTGTTCACTGGGATTAGTATATTGTATGACTTTTCTTTTCCTGGATATGATAATTTATTTCAGGGTCATGTGCGAGCAATATCAGTTTTATGAAGCAGATTGATTGAATATTTCAACAAACCGACTTGTAGATGTAGATGATGTAGATTTATTTGACCAGATTACAAAAATGTTTTTGGCACGTCAAAAAAAACTAACAAACATGTTACAATCATACGAAAACAGATTAAAATATGAAGGTAATACAAGAAATGATACACAAACACACTCGACTATTGATTAAAAAAAATTCATAAAACTGAACGTCAACAGATCAACTGCTGAGACATACGGGCGTCCTCAAGTAATCATTGATTGAATAAAAACAGTGTTCCAGAATGTGCCTTTTTATTTTCGTTTCGAAAGAGGAAAAAGGGAGGGATCTGAGCAATTGGGACAGATAGTTATATAATCTGAAACCGGGAGAGTTCAACTGGGACCTTGTAAGCCTATAACGTGGTGGCCTCAGATGATTAGCCGCACGAGTATAGTATTCGTGAAATTCGGAACTGGTCGAAAACGAGGTTTTATTTTGGTGTATTTCTAGGATCGCGGAATATATGTATAATGAGAGAATTGGCATTATGGACATATTTCTGAATATATGTTGACAATGATCTCTATAGCACGCGCTATAGAGATATAACTCTAAGTGCCTTTTTTTGCAATCTGAAAACTTTGATAGCATGACATGAGTTACCCCACAGTACTATCCCATAATTAATGTGTGTATGGAACAAAGAAAAATAACATATTTTTACAGTGGTGGAACAAACATGATCTTTCAGTCTCCGCAAGAGATATATAGAACTGGATAATTTATTACATAACTGCTGAATATGTGATGACCACGAAAGCTCATCATCAATGGTAATACCAAGAAGTCTAACACTCTTCACACTGCTCACACTGTTGGTGTAAAATTTCACTTCCTGCGTTTGATCACTGCTCAATTTCAAACTATTGGCACTGAACCAGATATGAGCTTTATCCACAGATTGAACCATGTTGTTATGAAGGTCCTCCAAGTTATTTTCAGTATTCAGCAAGGTGGTGTCATCAGCATATGCTACACATTTGTTAGGAGACATAAAATAAAACAGATTGTTTGCATATATAACAAAAAATAGTGGTCCCAGAACGGAGCCTTGTGGCACCCCTTGCGAAATTGCAGAGAATTCAGAGAGTGAGTCATTAATTAAAACAGCTTGTTTCCTATTGTTCAAGTAGGATTTGAACAGATCAAGTGGCAGACCTCTGACACCATAATGGTCAAAGGCTCTCGACAGATCACTCAGAGTAATGGATATCCATGGCCCCCCTCCAGACCCCCACTATGTCACTCATAATCTTGATGATAGCTTGAGTGGTACTGCATTTACTCCGGAAACCGAATTGACAACAGTTGATTAATTCATTAGAATACAAATACCTTGTCAGTCTTTCTTTGAGGATTATTTCAAAACTCTTCACGAAAATTGGAATTATAGATATTGGCTGGTAGTTTGCGATTTGTGCAATATCCCCTTTTTTGAAAAGTGGTATCACTTTTGTGATTTTCAGTATGTCTGGAAATTCTCCCTCTGAGATGCATGAATTGAAAAGAATAACTGAAGGATCGATTATAAGGTCTAGAGTTCGTTTAAAAAGTTCACTGTTTATACCAAACACATCGGAACATTTACAATTTTTCATGTTATGTACTGCTGCCTCTACCCCAGTATTGACTCCAGAGAAAAGGAAGAGCTTGGGGTTGGTTAAAGAAGTCAATTGGATCAACTTTATCCTTCTGAATATTTCCAATTACGTTGTCTGCTATGTTGACGAAATAGTCATTGAACGCGTTGGCTGATATATCATTAGGATATAGATTAAACCGACTAAGTCAACATC
>JAVJAQ010001751.1:0-105000 GCA_032362365.1 Zygogramma bicolorata
GTCCGCTATTTATCAGAACATATTTCAATGAGTGAATTGATTTAAAACACCTTCGATGGTATGTTTAACAATAGTCGTTTAAGGTTTCGTGAACTACTATAAATATTCAATTCATGTGGGAGATTCAACACAGCAACACAACAAAGCGAAAAAAATCATTATTGGATCAAAGATATTTTACAACTAGCCCTATTCAAATTTTCCTTCATACGTGTTTAAGCTCACCTCCCAGTTCTCTTCCCAATCATCTATTTCTGAAACAGTAACGATTTGAATAATTGGTATATATAATATAGCGTTAATTTCTTCTTTCAAACATTTGAAAATATTTCAACTCGGTTTTTTTCGCTTCGAAATGCAAAACTGCGATCGCAGATCTTCATCTCATTCAGAAATTCATCATTTCTAAGAGGGAAAACGTAATTTCTAGTAACAACATGTTCGAAAACTAAGTGAATTGCCACTCAAACCCCTATTTTCATTCTTTCATTGAATTTCTCTCAATTTAATAAATTTTCGAAAGGTCTCAAAGATCAAAAATGGTTGTGGGATTTCTACAGTTGACAATATTGGATATGGTGATATGCACATACGATCTTTTGTTCTACTTTTCGAAACCTTTCGACGCCGATGTTCTTATTTCATTAATTTCACTACATAGGAATGACAGAGCTCCAATAGAACTTTGACTTCTCAAGAAGATAGCTCTAGGAAGTATGTCTCTCACTGTGAAAAGACGCCATATCAACATTTCCAGAATATCTCAAAAATATTTGTACCCGCTGGATAGTAGCTCAATTGATTTCACGTACAAGAATATATACGTTAAATTATGGGGATGGAGTGAGAAAGCAATACTAATACAATTATTACAATAATTATATTCCACAATTTTTCTTCGAAATACGAATCTGGTTTTTCAAATAGGTGCTATCTGTCCTTCCACCTTGTTACACATGATGACGCTATCACCAGGATCTGTGAGTAAATGCACCGTAACTTTCCAGTAGAAATCCGATATTGGAAAGTGACTGAATGCTGATCCATCAAATGTGCCATTCCTGGCTTCATGTTCACCCTGAAATGAGCGGAAAGAAGTGAAAGAGTATTATGATAAACATCCAGAAGAAATGAGATCCACTGGCTCATTAGCGAGTGTACGTACTTTTGAAATGATATTTATGCAATTGATATAAATATTTGAGGATTCATCGACTTTTCTCTTCAAAATCAATTCGAAAAACTGACCTTTATTAGAGAAGTAACACTAAGAATATTGTTGAGTGTTCAAAATAACGTATCTGTTTATTTTGTCTTCTTGTTTGATCGACTGTGTATATTTTGATCTGAGTTTTTTTGTTTTTGAGTAAACAGTTTTTTTGAAGTTCAGAAATAGAAAAACGTCAATAAGTTTTTCGAATCTCATACGATTGTTCAATAAAAGGCTCTTGGTATTCTCCACTGTGTTTTTTGCTGAAAGTCTCTGGTGTAAGAATCTAAAATTCAACAGGTTATGGGCCCAGGTATCGCTAAGTACTTCAGATAACCTAACCAGAGTGAAGAGTCTTGCTGAACATTGTTATCTTGTTGGTATACAGTTAACGTTGGAGATTTGATATGGATTCCAAACCACAACTTGAGAAAATAGAAGGAGCTTCGAATTGGATGAAGTGGCGTAGACAAATTGAATTGCTTTTACGACATCATGAAGTTTTCGAAATAGTGAATGGTGAAAGCAAGATGCCAGAGAAACCACATTCAACTTCATCTGCAGATATCCAAACCCGTTACGAAACTGACCTGAAAAAATTCAAGAAAGGGGACGCGCTTGCTCAGCTGATACTTGTTGGTAGCATGAACGATGCGAACGTTGAGTTAACAGCGACGTGTGATAATGCATGCACAACATGGGACAAATTGTTGACAGTGTATGAACAGAGTTCAGGACAACGCGTTGATAGACTCATGGAGCAATTCTTCAGTAGCCAAAATGATCCAGCCGTAGATATAGCCACTCACATAGCTCATCTTCAAAGAAATTTTCGAGAGCTAAATGATGAGTTGAAAAGGTTGGTCCACACTGAAATGCCAGATTTGTTGCTCATGAGTAGGATAATGTCTACGCTTCCACAGGAGTATTTTGAGTTCAAAAGCGTTTGGGAGTCAGTTCCTGTAGAAGACAGAACTATCAATAAACTCACAGAACGACTGCGTCTTATTGAAATGCGACTACCAGCAAAATCAAATGAATCGACTGCATTTGTTGCTAAATCCTACCACAAAAACGTTACGCCCAAGAGAAGTGAGGAAGTAGCAACAAAGTTATTGAGGAAATGTTTCGAGTGTCACGATGTGGGCCATTTTACTAAAAGTTGTCCCAAAAAGTTTCAAGAAAGACAAGCAACAAATACGAAAAAGTCGACGACACTCGAAGGAGATGCTTTTTCGTGCACAGTTAACGGATTTTCATGTGATATCGCAGACACTGACGAATGGATAGTCGATTCAGGTGCCTCTGCGCATATGACTGGTACCAAAAAGTACTTTATCACTTATGAGTCTTTTCCGAAACCGAAAGAAATCCAGGTTGGTAATGGTGCTCTCATTCTGGCGTATGGACAAGGAAATATCAACGTTCAGATGCGGATTTCTAAGCAATGGACTAAAAATCATCTCGAAAAAGTGTGGTACGTCCCCGAAGCCAATGAAAATTTATTTTCTGTTGGTCAAACCATCAATAAAGGTTTTGAATTCCAAGCAGACCAAAACAGTTGTTCTTTCATGAAAAATGGAATAACGAAGTTGAAAGGAAAAAGAACTGCAAGAGGTCTTCATGCGTTGGATATGAAAACGTGTGAACCTGAAACTTCCGCTGGAGTATGCATTGCAACCTCCACAGAAAGTCTTCAATTGTGGCATGAAAGGCTTTGTCATCAGAATAGAAAGCATGTCAAAGAATTCCTGAAACGTCATTCCATAAACTTTGCTCAAGATAACGACGATAATTTCTGGGAAGGTTGTATTTTAGGAAAGCAGCATAGAGCAACTTTCAGTGAGAATCGACCGACAAAACCAGGTGAACTAGTTCACGCCGATATTTGCGGGCCCATGCAAGTCAACTCATTGGGTGGCGCTAAACATTTTATCTGCTTCAAAGACGATTTTTCAAAATTTCGTCGAGTTTTCTTCATAAAAGAAAAGTCTGAAGTATTGCAGAGTTCGAAGATATTCTTGAAAGAAACCGAATCAGCCAACAACAAAATCATGGAGTTCATGAGCGACGGTGGGAAGGAGTTCGATAATGCAGCGGTGAAAGCAGTTCTTCAGGAAAATGGAATAAATTTTCGTATCACGATGCTGTACACCCCACAACAAAATGGCTCAGCGGAGAGAGAAAATCGTACACTAGTTGAAAGTGCCAGAACTATGATCCATACAAAGAATTTACCAATTTCTCTCTGGGCTGAAGGTATCAACACAGCTGTTTATGTGCTGAATCGAACTGGTCGAACGATTGTTAAGGGCAAGACACCAATAGAGCTAGCTGTGGCAAGATGAATGCGTGAACATCGATCATTTTCGTGTTTTTGGAACAGAATGTTATGTACATGTTCCTAAACAGAAAAGGCAGAAATTTGATAAGAAAAGTATGGAGGGCCGATTCGTAGGATATTGTGGAGAAAAAGACGGATATAGATTATGGTTGCAGAAAGAAAATAAAGTTATAAAATCCCGAGATATTATTTTCAAAACCGAAAATACTATAGAAAACAAGGTCCCACTCGAAGTAAAACTGAATACAGAATCGGAGGTGAACTTGTCAGATGTGACAGATCGAAATTCAGAAAACGTCAGTGCAGAAGATCTTGATCTCCAGCTACCGGAGAACACAGAGGAACAAGACATCGTGTTACGTAGTGGGCGGAGAGTTCAACGTCCTCTGTACCTTGAAGAACATCTACTGCTTGCCGAATGTGATGTCACTGATAGCTTCACTGAAGCTATGAAATCCCCAGAGCTGAACCAGTGGAAAATGGCTATGTTAGAAGAAATGAAGTCACTGTCTGAGAACGATACTTGGGAGCTAGTTGATTTGCCTCCAGGAAAGAAACTTATCACAAATAAGTGGGTGAGTTTTTTGCTGAAAGTCTCTGGTGTTAGAATCTGAAATTCAACAAATATCAATAGAAATCTCCTGGTGACCAGTAAATGAGATTCGGTTGACTCGAACACAAAAACGAAGAAGTCTATCTAAAACAAATGCCCTTTTTTTATCAAAGATAATAAGCTTTCACGGACGATAACTGTAATTGTAAGATGTTTCCGGGGTTCTGAGCCGTGGTCTACCGGTTTTTGGGCCTGACGTTTCGTCTGCATCACTGCATCTGCGGCAAATATTGTTGAAGGCGATGCGGTAATGGTCAAAGTATCCTTCTCTGCTGCGAGGCTTTGATTAGATATGATTCAGATGATGAGTCACTATTTATCGGACCTAGAGTCGGACTATCAATTAACTCCAATTGATTACTCGAAACCCTTTCATTAGAGAAGTTTGTGTTATTTGAACCGCTGGCATCTATGCTCTGTGGATGTTGAAACCGCAGAGAATCTGAAGCAGTGATGGAGGATGCATCACGTGATATGTCGGATGTATGAAGGCCGGATCTTTCGGATTTCGTATACGTTTCAAACGTGAAGTTTCAAAAACCGAAGACATGGTTTTTGGCGTTCCTGAGATGATTGGCGGGAAATTTGAACGTTGTCAGACGTGAGTTTTCACGGCTCTTGGGTCACATGGCGCTTGAGCTTCAGGCAGGATACTTACATCTCAGATTCATTGAAGTATCTGCAGTTTCTTTCATTACCGACTGATAGACCATTTTAGCATGCATACAAACCAACCGATGCCAAATCGGAATGGAGAGGGAATTTTCTCAGATCTGGGAGTGAAGGGGCAACACCGATCTGACGATATAAGGGGTTGTTCTCGATGGCCGATGTCCATTAGGGTGTATTTCTTAGCGAAACAGGTGGGGTAGAAATGAAGTTGCTGGCCGTTGTTCCATGGGATGTATTTTTTAGCGAAACAGGTGGAGATAGGAATGAAGCTGCAATGTGGGTACTGAGTGTTCGGGAGGTGTGGTTTGAAGGTCTGACGTCTCTTCTGGAGCTTTGAGATTGCTTGTTCGAAGAAGGGGGACCTGCCATACGCCCTCGTTCCTCCGAATCACTAATTTCAGTGATTGGTATTCATTAAAAAAATGGGTATGGCGTCTCTGCTGGAGCTCTGCGATTGCCCATTCGGAGAAACGAGGGCGTATGGAACTCTAGTATTGGCAGTTTTCCGAAAAATAAGTATGACGTCTCTGCTGGAGCTATGCGATTGGCCATTCTGAGAAACGGGGGCGTATGGAACTCTGTGATCGGTAGTTAGTAGCAGAACAACAGGTCTTCTAACTTATCTCAAGGTTGTGTCCAGCAATTGGAGTTGGTATATGACATCGGTACATTAGCGGTACATGGGTACGTATTCTAAGGAACGGGGGCGTATGGAACTCTGTGATTGGTAGTTTTCCGAAACGTAATGAAATTGATTCACTGCAACTGATAAGAATGAAGCCATATGATTGATTGGGTATTTACACTGACGCGAATGTTGATGTTAGTCGACCAGAACTAGAGAAAATTCGAAAACTGATAATGATATCAGTTGACCACTGTGACAGTCAGTCAAGGAGAGTCCAAATCTAGCAACTTCCGGTTCCAACTTCCGATCGTCTGATTTCGATTAAACCGATATCAGGGGATTCTTCTGAATGTCAAGAAACATAATCAAGCAATTTCTGATGGCTGAAAGACCTCACAGGCTATATGCGTTATTTGAAGTCCTACAGACGGCTGCGGATACTCATGAGTAGAGTAGAGTAGATTTATTGAGTACGTTTACAGGATTGAATCAAGTTAGTGGCAAGTCATAAAATAACGATTGATATAAATAAAATATTGATAAAACATTGAGGAGTACACAAAACATAATACAGACAATCAACTTGGGAAACAAAAACTAGTTTTTTTCCTTTCACACAAAATCAGTGGTGAGTGCTCTTCACATATCCTCAGCTGTGAATTGGGAATTGAGAAACTCCTCTTCGGAATAGAAGGACCCTTTCAAAAGAAAAGATTTCACCTTGAGCTTAAAATTGTAGTCATTGAGTTTAAGAATTCCACATGGAAGCTTATTATAAGTAGATAAATTCAGAGAATTCTTCTGGGACATCACAAGTCTGTACCTGTGCGTTCTCATCAAATTTCCCGACCTCGTTGGGTATGAATGTGATTCCGCTTGTGTAGAATAACAGACTCTATTTTTATGAATTTCAATTAGAGTTTCAAAAATGTGAACTGTAGGCAGAGGCATGATTCGCAGTTTTCTGAAGAGAGGACGACAGTGATCTCTATAGTCAGATCCGGTCATTACCCGCACAATTCTTTTCTGGAGAATGAATATTTTTCTTGCATGGCAGGATCTGCCCCAGAGAGTAATTCCATATGTCATATGACAGTGAAAAAGTCCAAAGTAGCTGGATCTGAGAGTGGCGATTCCAACAAAAATATTGCGCTTGATAATTTACGCGCCAATTTGTCGGTGTGACTAGACCAGTTGAGTTTATCGTCAATATAAATACCTAGTAACTTAACACTTTCTCCCCCAGTGAGACTGGCATTCGAAGAAATGATCAGATTCTGATTTTTCTTTGCGTTGAGCGAGAGTTTATTTGAAGAGAACCATATCTCAGCCGATTTCATGTTGATTTCGGAAGCCGTTATCAAATTCTCCACGTTATTTCCACGATTAATCAACGTCGTATCATCCGCAAATATAACGCATTTGCCAGGAAGTAGGTGATAGTACAAATCATCAATATAGGGAATGAACAAAATGGGCCCTAAAACGGAACCTTGGGGTACACCATAGGCTATTTTCCTTGATGTTGATGTAACGCCTCCTATAGAGACGCATTGTGAACGACCGCTCAAGTACGACTTCAGAAAATCCAAAGGTCGTCCTCGTATACCATAATATGACAATTTTTCGACCAGAATGTCATGACACACGCAGTCAAAGGCCTTTGTGAGGTCACACATAGTGAGAATGGAGTTTTCACCATTCTCCAAACCCTCGACTATATGTGAAACCACATCCAGAAGAGCCTCGGTTGTTAAACGGTTTTTTTTTAACCCATACTGACCCGGACAAAGAAAATCATTAGATTCTAGGTATGATATGAGTCTTTTTTTGCCAGCATCTCCACAACTTTGCCTATAATAGGGATTATTGAGATAGGACGAAAATTCTCCACTTTTTGGGGATCACCACTCTTCAAAAGTGGTAGAACAATACTTGTTTTTAGGGTATCTGGAAAAAAACCCCGAGAGAAGCACTCGTTGATTAAAAGTGACAAAGGCTCCGCGACAATGTCAGCGACGGCTTTCAAAATTCCGCAATTCAATTCAAAAATGTCATTGCATTTCGAATCTTTCAAAGACCCAATAGTGTCTGAAACCTCTGGGAGGTTGTCAAATGACTTTGTCTAGACTTCAAGAATATCATATGAACAAAAGACATTACTTGCCAAAAATCCAGAAAATAGTGGGAAAAATGCGCATTCTTCCATGAAACCATTTTTTTTTCGATGTAGAAAAGGTATTACAGGAAAAAATCAAGTCTTCCTCACTCTCATACAAATGTGAAACAATTTGACACTTCAGTTCACTTGACCTCAAGACTTGATAGTAGTGACGAGCGTGTTAAACATTTTCAAAAAAATCTTTCGGAACTTATCAAAAACTCGAAAGAATTTACAAATGAATTTGTCAAAATAATCAATAAAACTTGAAAAAAGTTAATGAAACAGTTCGAAAATGAGAAGTCAATCATGATATTCGGATGAAACTTCAATGTAATGCAGGACACCTAAAATCTTCTCGAACTCAATTTGAAAGATCTATCGGCAATCCACACTGTGGGAGGGATATTAACGGAGAAGACATCTCACAGAGTCGAATGGTAGGATGTAACATCAATATTCAATGGACCTCATCGTACAGCTGTGATTATGAATTTTGAACACAAAGGCATCATTCCATTCTTTGAAGACGCTTTCTCCCTCTTCAAGAACAGAATTAGCAGACTCTTGAGACAAATGCCTGCAATGAAAGCAAATCATTGACGGAGTTGAGGAGTTGAGAATTTTGAATACTCAAAAATTCAGCTCGATGCTGTTCAAAGTATTTCTCATACTAACAATACTTCATGAGAATGAACTTCATTAGGAAAATTGGTTGTCGTAATTCGATAATTTTTGGTGAACGCATCTGCATGATTAGTCCTTCGAAATCTAAGGCATCCCAAATATAATTACTTTTTCGGGTACACAACTCATCGTTGACTGTCTCGTATTCGATATGAAAATTTTTCTTCAATAATGGAGTCACATGCCACTTTTTCTGGTAATAAATTCAGCCTAGCAGAGCCAATTCAACAAATCTTTCGTTTATTTTACTTTTTCATTCACATTGATATTCCAAAAGAATGCATTACGCCGATCATTTTCGATGTCAATGTTGAATTGTTGACAAATATCTTTCAACTCAGCCTTCAGTAGACCTTGAGACAACTGTTCCACATCCAAATCACGAATTTCTTTCATGAGTTGAGTGCTCGACTGCAAAGCAATAACTGTTTATTTTCATTGCACATATCAAGTATGGAAGTTTTCAAATGCGGTGGGGGAATTTTCGGAAACCTACAGATATCATCTCATTCGAGAGATGGTGACCTCAATAGGCACCAAATTCGAATCTATCCTATCATTTGAGAGATGGTTACGTCATTAGTAACCAAATTCGAATATCATTTTATTTGTGAGATGGTGACGTCATTAGGTACCAAATTGGAATTTATCGTCTATCATCTCATTTGAGAGATGAGTACTGAATTTCCATATTTGATATTGTGAACTCATATATTACAATGAACATTTGCTGTAAAAGGCATTCATGACTCAAAAATTCTCAAAAGATATGCAATGGATCTTCTACATATCGGACAACTTCCACATGTTATTGAACAATCAACACAATATGCTAACTGTTCACAGGACATGAACACTACATTCATTCCATTCTCAAAACAAATTTCACAAGTATTCCTGTGATCTATGTCTGTTGAAATTTTGAGTTTTAAACTCGGATTTTTGAGTTTCCAAAATTCGCATTTATCATGATAAATTTCATGGTGAGCCCAAACTTCATTTTCGGGCATCCATTCTTCCACTTCGAGACCGTAGTAGAAGCACTTGGCTCGACCACTTTTACCGGTATAAAAGAATTCTGCCTCAGCAAGATCATGTGGTTTTTGTTGAAGAGCCACCTAAAAAACATCAAACGTCTTCAATCGAGAGCTCCAATATTGACTTTATACTTAGGTCGTCATTTGCGTCTCACATACTCCCCCTCCTCATCAAAAACTGAGCAATCAGGTTGCAATAGAAAGTGATCAATCAAGGGGTCATCTCCAACCTCTCACCTGAATTCTTCAATGTGACATTTTGGGCACACTACATCATCTTCAACGGTATAAATGAACCCAGCATCAGTAAGTTTATCTTTCGGAAATTTAGACTGCCATCACGAAAAGTTCCAAGTCAATCCATATGGATGTTGAAATTTCTGTATGACTTGCATTCTTTCTTCCACCTACATACTTGTTGTAGTACATATCACATCTGAAATGAAACTGAACATGTTCTTTATAATATGTCCAAACAATTTTCTTTCTATCCATATCAGTCAACACTTCATCTCTGATAAAATACATACATTCTCGCATACAATAGCTTTCACAACAAGTACATAAATCGCAAAGAATCTGAAGTACACTGTTCGGGAATTTTGGCAGCTGTTTGCAAAAAACTACGATAATATTCGAAAAATTTCATTTTTGACAACATGCTGAATTTTTTGGTAATTGAAGAGTCCCATTCCAAAATTTCATATACTTCACTCTTCAGCATTTGAAACATTTCATTGTGTTTGGATATAACACATAATTTCATACCTCCACTACACTTCTTCGTAAAAAACTCCACTGATTGGACGTCCCTCCAGATCATCCAACAAGTATGTGGTGGGGGCGGTAATCTTGACTTTTGCTACACGGAATATCTCACATATCCAATTTGGCTTATAACCTTTCTTCAAAATGTGCTTGGTTTTCGAAATTCGAACCATATCAACAACTTCGAATTTTTTTCGTCCAGTAGCAAATTCAATGAACATATATGCAGCATTGAGAACATGCTTTTCATTGGCTTTCGTAATATCACTGGGTTTCATGCTGATGATACGATGTTTGAGATTGTTGTAATTCTCCACCAGTTGAGGTAGAATATACAAGCATTTGTATGTGGGAGCCATTCATACTGAAATATTCGAAGAGTTGCTCTTCCGAAGATCGACTCACACGTTCGGCAAAAGCATCCTTTTTCACAGTATACGTACCATAATGATTGATGTTGTGTTTCTTCATTAAATTGGAACGTTGAATTGTAGAACTCGTTCCCGAAATTTGACTATGATTTTTGGGACATCGCCCTCCAATCCATTTCAAATTGACAATCCTCGCATTGGTGACATCTACAGCATTTTTACTTTTGATCGGTTCAGCCTAAGGTATCAAGAGAAGGAATCGATAACAACCAGAATGTACTTGTAGTTCCGATTAACTTTGGCATAATTCTGAAGATCAGCGAGGTCCATTTGTCACAAATCATCTAACCCATTGATTATGGTTCGACGGCGTGGAAAGTTCTTGCGAGCCGGCCTATATAACTCATTCACCAACTGAATTTCCTCTTCTGAACGCCCTTCCATTCCGATGGTAGATACTATACTGAAATTATGATGTTGCTTCCACCACCACCGTATTCTGCCACTGGTTGAATTCCTTGATGGTGGCTCTCATTTCAAGAATGTCTGAACTGATATTGGTTATATCATTCTTATGTTGGAGTAATGTTGCTTCAAGTTTAGAATATATATGTAATTATGATTTCGTTGAAATTTTTTCAGTTCATCAGTCATTGAGATTATTTCCTCATCATGTTTGGTCAATAGAGCCTGAATCAGCTTCACTCCTCCAGTGGAGTGTTGCTCAAAAGGATTCTCACGATTAATCGAGGTGTTCTTCTCCTCCAGCTTATCGATATTATTTGTGTTTTCACCCAATGCAGCTTGAATATTTTGCATGTTCAATCAAATCTTGTTGAAGGTGATCTATTCTATCTGTAATTCTATTCCTGTGTTGAAGGAGTTGTTCATCGTTACTCTTGATTTTTCCCAACAAGCGACATGGCTCCTCGAAGGTTTCTACCTCTTACGTTAAGGTGATGTTCTATATATTGTTTTATGAGACTGATGCACTAGAGCAGGAATATTAAAATTTATAGAATGACTCCGGCCTCCTTCAATTCCTCAATAAATGCCTCGATCTCATTATGTACAGATGAATTACCTAACTGATTCAGATGCAATGAGAAGTCTCAGCCAGTCAACCAATTCATTTACATCATCCGAATACACATATTCAACTGGTTTTTTGTTGAAAGTAGAACTATCGATTGAAATGCCACTACCAGTGGTGTGGTGTCGGAAGAGAGGTCTGATGATATGCTTGTATTTATTTTTTGTATAACCCTCCATACGTCCAAGACTATTCGGATGTGCTGCTGTCAACTCCAAAATCCGTTTATAATTTTCCAAATCTTCCTTCTCATACTTTTTGGGATAATTATAAAATAGCAATTGTTTCCTTCTTCTAGATAATCATTCAATACATCCTCTGGAATTTGTTGATTTGATCCCAAACTATCGAAGACCTCATTTTCATCATCTTCTTCTTTATCAAACGCAGCTGCAACGTCATCCAGTTATAGAAATTTAGTGAGGGTAGTTTCAATTTACGTTTGCGTGGTGAGTATGCAGCAATTGGTTTCAGCAGTTCAGTTATGGGTTTGAATAATTTTCGAATAGCTCTATCTTTCTCAGACTTTCCCAATTTCAGTGCCAAGTATTTGAAAATGAAGGTTTCTCGTGCTTCAGCTTGATCGATTATTTCAACATTGTCCTTGAATGGAAAGTACCTTTGGTTTTCTTCACGACCTCTTGTAGTTGATAATTCGGTTGAAACTATGATTTTGAGTACACGTACACATTTTTGAATTTAGCGTCATTAGGCCTGAACAACAATCTCAACATGGCATTTGTTTTATCACACCCACTCAGACCGCAAAATATAGCTCGAAAAGAATCGGGTAACAGAACACCGTGTTTGCTCTCTTTCGAGACAACAAAATCCAAATTTTCTATGAGCAACGCAGTTTTCTGCTGAGCAACCTTTATGATGTCTCACATTCAACTGCGAAAAAAACGTATAAAGCTTCGTTAAATGCATCTAACGTTTCGTTAAATGCGTGTAACGCATCACCTCGACATACTCTCCTCCCTGAGCATATTTGTCAGTAACATAATAGCCTTCAAACGACAAGGTGGTATTGTGAATAATCAATAAACTTTCTCTTGAATTACATCTGCCTAGATACCAGTACTGTGGGCCTGGAACTCGTCGGCATTGACGGTTAAGATTCCGCCTGTCGCCTACATAACATAGCCTACTTTCAAAATAAGTCTTCGGAAGATCGTCATAAAGCTGATTTGAAGTTGGAAGACAGTGCGTGGTACCGATTTAAGTCGAAGGACGCTAGTTTGGGGGAGAAAGCAGCTTCTTGGTTCGTAACAAGAGCCATGAAGACCAAACGCAAACTCGGTATGGGTGTGAAGGATCCATCATTCAGAGAATATTGTGCAGAAAAGTCCCTTATCATTGCGAAAACAACTGCAACCTCATCAACTGTCTGATATGAGTGGGAATAATTTGCAAAAAGCTTCAATTATGGCTATGCGTACAGCACGAAATCACATCAACAGTATTGATGGACGTCAGGAGTCAGGATTATTTTTGAGAAAAAGTCGTCGTGGATATGGGATTTTCCTTCGGAAACGAAAATACTTCCGTTGAAGCTACCATATGAAGCCCTTTTCGATGTGGAGTTGATAACGATATGCAAAGCAATAGAAAATTCTCCAATTCGAAGGAGTTTGTATGCGTGATCAACTGCCACACTCCAAACCAGCAGTCAAAGAATGTGCCATCACGAATTTCTACAAAAGAACAATGATACACTTTGGGTAGCTTACCACAAACATGACAATGAGGTGCAATATTTCGACAGTTTGGAGCATTCAAAATGAAGAACGCTGATGAGACCAAGAGAGAAATCTTCAGTAGTCCCATTGAATCCTACGAAATCACTAACATTGCCAAATTACCAACGGAATTCATAGAAAAACCCAAGGATATCAAGAAAAGGAAGAAAAACGACTCAAGTGGAGAGGAAGAGGATATAACTGATGAAGTATTTTCTCTGAAAGCCAACCTCAATACTCTAGAGTATGAAATATACAGCAGAGTACACGTCATTGATTTTCGTTCTGAGGACTACTTTGGAAAATGGTGCTGAAAACGGGCCAAGTTCATGAGTCTGATTTACCAGTGAAAATTGTCAAAGTTCGAACAATTCACCTGAATTGTAATATTACCGCAGGTGCATATTTCAACTAACGACCTTCACATACCTTATACGAGTTTGCACCTAGGGACGATCCCGGTTTTGCCATCGAAGAAGTCCTTCGAATTTGATTTACCTTCCTGTGGCGAGCAAAGCAGAAATTGGTAACATTACTGTGAACATACTCGATCTGTATTTCAACCCTGTAAATTTCAGATGTAAACAGAAGATTATCAGGGTGATTCTGGAAAAATTGTGAAATGGAGATGGTATTCGATTATATATTCAATGGTTACAACTCCGCAATACCAATAGTGGAGAAGTTGCCGAGCAGATCAGTCACTTCCAAGATATCTACTTCAAATCGAAGGCTTTTGCAATCATTGGGTTACAATGTTATCCAAACAAGCGTTCGACGTCTACAGAGAGCCAAAGTTTGATGAATCGATTCAACGTTTGGAAACGAGGACCCATTACCCATAGGTCAAATCCTTTGAGAACAGTGATATTATCGAACTTGCTATTCAGCAAAGTTCAACGTGGCTGCTCATGTACAATGCAATCATCAGTTTAACAGGAATTTGAAAAAAAAACGAAGAAAATGGCAGAGTTAGTTCGTGAATAATACACCAGCTTCCTTTTTCGACTCTATCTCATACGAACTCAATGGTAAAGAATTGGATACTGTTCGAAATCCTGGGATAGTAAGTACACTCAGAGGATACTTGTGTTATACTGCAGACGATACCAGTCACATGTGTACATCTGGATGGAATTCTCCAAGTGGATCAAAACGGAATGAATCTGATGGATTTTTCAACTCTCACATTCCTCTGAAATATCTATTGGGAATATCCATCGATTACACGCTGGCTATGTGTGGAAAACAAACAATACGATTGGTCGGATCTCGCAATGACAACAACAGTATACAGAGTGAAGATGTTGCGAATGAACCTGGAAAGATAAAAGCTCAATTGAATATCGAAAGTATCAAATTGAAAGTGATATTTTCGAAAATGATGAAATTCGATTGCAAATGAGAACTTCAACTTCCAGCATTGACAGCAGGGTCTACGAAAGATATTTGGTCTGTCAAAACTTGTTTTGCTGTGGAGAGTCCTCGATATATCATCACAATATTCCAAACAGATCGTGTGTAGAACCTGCACAAAGATTCCACCTTCTTTGGCAATATCGATTCGATGGATATCAGATTGACTTTGAATAGTGACGTCTATCCCCATGAACGAATACGATTGTATTTCAAAAGATCGATATGTCGAGGCTCATAGGGCATATGGCGATTTCTACTCCAGCTACATGGGAACAATGAGAAAGCAACCTCTTCTCGATTATATACCATTCAAACAGCGAGCTTTTTTCGTTATAGACATCTAGAAAAGCGCTGAATTTGTGAAATCGGGTATGGTAGATGAAAAACTTGACATTGAAGCCAAAAATGGGTTTCCGGCTAACACACGTGCTCATTGCATCATAGTTCATGATTGTATAATGAAACACCTGCCTTTGAATGAGATAGTTCGACATTCATCTTGAGGGTATTTCGAGTGAGATGCTCAGTTGAATGAGAGACTCTGACGATGAAGCTTGCAGCAGTAGATATTCAAGGTTTTGATTCGAGCGGTGTGTTCTACCCCACAGAAATTGCCATGAAAAATGGGACGCAAACGAATTATTTTCTGCTGAAGCCTCTAAAGCCATATGATTCACTTTCTGCGGGAGAGAAACGACAAGTGAGATATGTCGAGCAGAATGTCCACGGCTTGCAATATTCCGTTGGTTTCGTGACCTACTCTGATTTGAATATCATTTGGCAGACGTTGGAAAATGCTAATGTTATATAATTGAAGGCTCATCAAAAATTCGTCATTCTCCAACTTTACTTTGTTGAATACGCATCACAACCGCCACCATACGTTGAAAATCTCAAACTGAGGACGACACGATTAATAAACCACCAGCTTTATAATTTGAGAAACCTCTGTGTATGAGTTATGAAGGTGAAAGAGTACGCTTCAGTCTGATACACTGTTTCGCAAAATGGAAGTGGATAGTGCAGAAAATGGTATATTAGACAACTCTAAGCAGTTCGAGAAGCTGAGATGTTCATCAGCGTTGACAGCAGCGTGAGACGATGTATTTCTCAATTAGAATAGATGTGAATTCAATAAAAAACCCACACGTAGAATAACACCTGTACCTTTCTCCAAAAAATTAATACATTATGTGAGTCATAGAGTTTTTTTGTATAAATGATTGTGTGAGTTGATAGAGTCTCAGTTGTTTGTCTACAAAGGCCGTGTTGAGATCAAATTATATAATAATGTCTGCAGTTTTTTCCGATATTCTCTACATCAATCATCCAGATAAAAAAGTGAATAGAGTGTTTCTTATCTTTGAGAATGCAACCGAGTATAGAAACGACATATGGCCTTCAAATTGGATGCCAGTTATTCCGACTTCACTCAATAAAGGTCATATGCATGTACTGAGTACTGATTTGCCTGTTCATTCCAATTCGTGCAAGTTGAGACATGTTGTTGATGACCGTAGTTTTTGGGACTTACCTGATTGGAGAAAAATTGAGCAGCAACCGCAACCAGCGAAGATCTCTCACGACTTTAATATGAAAACAATTTTGGGGCTGTTTTACTTCATTACAAGTGTATCGCTGATGATATATAAATTCAAAGTGTCGCAACATAATAATAATAATATTTATTTCACTTGTTAAACAGTATGAAAGCATTACAATAAACATTCACATACAGTAACAAGGAAAACGTCTATGCAAAACAAAACACAAAAATTTGTATAGAACACAAAACATAACAGGTTCTAATTTGTACTACTAATATAAAGGTAATTAATAATTATTTGCTGGAGGTAGCTCATAAAACTCATCAACGGTGTAGGAGTTTCTTTCTGAGAGATATTCTTTTAATTTTTTTTTGAATATGGAGATATTCATTGGTTCCTTGATAGAAACATCGAGCTTAGTAAATAGTTTGGGTCCGAGGTATACGTGACTCTTCTGGTAGAGAGAGGTTCGGTGGGGATTCACTACCAGCAACCCTCTAGCTCTAGTTGCATATGGGTGGTCTTGTTGGTTTGCCCTAAATTTTTCTCGATCCTTATAAACGTAGAGACACATCTCATATATATACAGACCAGCCACTGTGAGTATTTCCAGCTCTCTGAATGAGTTTCTGCATGAGTGTCGCCATCCTATATTAGCAATTATTCTCACCGCGTGTTTTTGTAAAATGAATACTCTTTCCGCAAAAGAGCTCATACCCCAATTCAGGATCCCATAGCGCAAGTGACAGCCAATAGTTGCATAATACAGGTTTAGCATAGCCTCTATTCCACAATGATTCGACATAAATCTCAGTGCGTAACAGTTCTTCCGTAGTTTACCACCTAGTGAATCTATATGAGGACCCCAATTGAGGCTATGATCTAGAACTAGACCTAGCATTTTTGTTTCTGGGTTGGATGTCACCTCTAGTTGGGTATCCTCATATATTTTGAGAGGTTCAGTGGTGTTATGCATTGAGAATTTCACTAATACTGTTTTAACATAAAGAAGGAGAGATTCAGCGAGGACAATAATCAAGTGCTCCACTTGTATATGTGGCAATTTGCATACAGACAATCAAGAAGCAGATTTTGGGAGTATTTTCCGATTGACCGAATGCGTTTCCATCGCATCGCAGGATCATCCCGATTGATTGAATCGATTTTAGATCAGTCACATCGAAAAACGATATATGCTGCAAGATTTGCACTTTCAATAATACTGCTATGAATGTCTTCTCATGGAATATATTTATTCATGCACTTGTTTCACATATATTAATGCCTAAATCGAAAGAAATTTGGTTTTATCGAAAAATGCGCATGTTTCCCACTATTTTTTGGATTTTTGGCAAGTAATGTATTTTGGTCATATGATTTTCTATAAGTATAGACGAAGTTGTTTGAAATGAGTACCTGCAGCCGTCTGTAGGACTTCAAATAACGGGATAGCCTGTGAGGCCTTTTAGGCATCGGAAAATGCTCGATTATGTTTCTTGACATTGAGACAAATCCCCTGATACCGGTTTCATCGAAATCGGATGACCTGAAGTTGGAATTTTTTTAGGGTTTTTTTTTGATACACGAGATCACAAATAATATCGCAAAGTCTTTAAACCGCAGACTGGTCACAGTTGTAAAGTGATATCATTATCAATTTTCAAATTTTCTGTAGTTGTGGTCGACTGACATCAATATTTGCTTCAGTGTAAATACTCAATCAATCATGTGGCTTCATTCTTTCCAGATGCAGTGAATTAATTTCATTACGATTCATTCCTCATATCGCGAACTTCATTCGAATTGTTTTTGAACTTGAGTTATAACTTATGACTGCAGACGTCTCACCAGAAGCCTTGTTAAGCGATTGCAACGGTCTAATTTTTTATCTCGCAACACCCAACTCTCCCAAGAGCAGAATCGACATTGTGTTTTCGACCAATCACAGATCTCCAGCCGCCCTCGTTCCTGCGAATGACCAATCGCAGAGCTCCAGCAGAGACGTCAGATTTATTTTTCATTAAAATACTACCAATAACAGAGCTCTAGCCGCCCTCTTCGAATGGTCAATCGCAGAGCTCCAGCAGAGACGTCATACTTATTTTTCAGAAAACTGCCAACAACAGAGTACCATACGCCCTCGTTCCTTCGAAAGGCCAATCGCAGAGCTCCGGTAGAGGTCATACTTATTCTTCAGAAAACTACCAATCACAGAGTTCCATACGCCCTCGTTCCTTCGAATGGCCAATCGCAGAGCTCCAGCAGAGACGTAATACTCTTTTTTCAGATAACTACCGAACACAGAGCTTCATACGCCCTCGTTCCTCAGAATGGCCGATCTCAGATCTCCAGCAGAGACGCCATTCTCGTTTTTCAGATATATACCAATCTCAGAGCTCCAGCAGAGCCGCTCTTCTTCGAAAAACCAATCACAGAGCTTCAGCAGAGACGTTGGACCTTCAAACCACACCTCCCGAACGCTCAATACCCACATTTCAGCTTCATTCCTCTCCCCTCCTGTTTTCCTAAGGAATACACCCCCTTGGAAAATGGCCAGCAGCTCCATCCCTACCTTCACCTGTTTCGCCAAAAAATACACTCTCATGAACAACGGCCATCGAGAACCACACCTTATATCAGTGTTGCCCCTCTACTTCTTGGAAAGATTCATGATGTCTTCTACGGGATTTCCTAGATAATTTTCCAAAATCTAGGGAAATATGGGTGTTTTTCGTGCAGAAAACATGCTTATTTTTGAGACGAAACCTGTGCGTACCTGAAGGGCCACTCTTACGCTTTCTCTCTCAATTGAAATCAATATATTTCACACAATTATATATTTGCCTATTACATACAATTATAACTCTGATGTCTTTATGTGGATGTGTACATGAACGGAGAAAAAACTCTACTTTACAACAAATCGTCATTGACTACGTCTTCCATGAGGTCGGCATCCACGTTTTCGAAAGCGTCGGGGTTCACAGAACCACTGGCGTTTTCGGAAACTTCGGGGTCTCCCAAAACCGAATAATGGCCCTGAGAATGAGTATCGAAAGAGTTTTGTATCAGTTTCCTCTTGTCATCGTGAGGACCTAGTGAGATGTTCGTCTGTTCAACACTGAAAACTTCGTGAGCGTACGAACCAATACAACTTTTTTGCGAATTTCCTGGAAGAAATGCAGGTAATCGCCAAGATATTGTTCATGACCAAGTTGTATTTGACCCCTTTTAATTTTTTGACTCATTTTTGCCCCTGAATCTTGAACGTGTATATTTCTGCTCGCAACCCCACGAAATATGTCATTTTGCACCTGTTGGCTTCATCTTTTATCACTTGCGGAATTTGGAATGGGTTGTTGCTTGGTTAATCGAATCCATCCAGGTGAGTTCATAGATCAGGGAATCCGTATTGGTGTACATGAGCTTAGACTGGTCTCTCGTATACTTTCCCATCATGAAATTGAGATGAAAATCATATACGCAGACGTTGGAAATATCGAGATAGGACATGCCGATATGGAAGGGTTTATTGAACTTCAAATCGGTCTTGAGAAACTCGATAGCCATGAGGTCGTTGTTGAGGATGGTTCGACTGGTTTTAGACTGCTAATGGGATTTCTTGCACCATATCTGACGTATCGACCAAATCCACCACTCGGTGTTTCCGGATGTTTTCCATCGTTTTTCCGGGAAACTAGTAGTTAGCAAGCTTGTAGTGGTATTTCTGAACTGGAGTACTTTGTGAACTCTTGTGAGCACAGGAACTCGTGCCAAAGCCTGTTACAAAAGCCGGTAGTGTATCTTTCCTTTTTGTTCAAGGTGGTCTGCAATTTTGAGTGCTTCGAATTTGGCGGTACTCGGTGAAAGTTTTGATGTTTGTTGTGGGATTCTCGGGCCACTCCAAGTCGACCCCGAAGATATACCCATCGTTGGAAATTTCCGGAACATTGCGAATATCCAGATCGTTAAAATTTTCGATCAATTTGAACCCTGCCACCGACGTTTTCTATCTCTGAATACAGGTCTGCAGGTTTCGCTCTTTTCCATTTTATAGATAGTTCTCAAGCATCTCTTTTGCAAAATCTGCACTCTCTCCGCTTTGACTGAATTTCCCCAGAAAATTATGACGTATTTGAACATTGAAAAAGAGTGTGCATGATGGAAGTTTGAAGCTGCTTCCACTCCTACCTCACTGACTATGACACTCACAGCATAGCAAAACCTTTAGGGCTCGACTAGTGGTTTCGGTAGTGTAGAGGTTAGCACGCCAGGCCACCGTGCTGGATGATATCACCTTGAAAGGTAAGGCCTCGTTAATCCATTGCCAGCAAAAGTTCCTACTTCTGAGGGTTGACGGTTGTCAGCTGGTTGACGGAAAGAACAATTCGAGAACAACATTTTTAGAACAACAACAATCCGTCAATATGATTTTTCCAATTTAATGCTCAATAAATTGTTAAGCCCAGAGAAACAATTTCATTTTTTAACGAAATGAAAATCAATGTTATGATCTGTTCCTCTAGCAGAGTGTTCTGAAATTTGTGTTTTTTCAATGTTTATGAGAAGGTAGTTGTTTGAAAACCATCTTTATAAGCTTCCAATCGAGCCCTCGAGCCGATGTTCCGTCTCTATTTCATTTTCCCCACTCGAAACTAGTGAGATATCATCGGCATATATTAGAACATGTTCTTACTAGGAAGGTTATCAGTACATAAAATCTACAGAAGGGACCCAGAATCGACTCCTGGGGTACTTTTTTATCATCTCCAAATCAGACTTCAAAGATCTTGCTTATGTTCGAGAGTAGGGATATTGGGCGATAGTTTGTAGGATCATTTATTTTTTTCTATTTTTTGTGGGTAGCTTTCACTTTCGCTATTTTCAATTGCTCAGGAAATAACCAGGTCACGAAACATAGATTAATAATATGAGAAATAGGTTCGGCAATTATGTCTGTACTTTTTTCAGGAGGGAAATAGGTACTTCATCTGCACCGAACAACTATTTATTTTTGAGTTTTTCCATACAGTTGAAAACTTTGTCTGATGAGTCATTTCTTGAAAAAATTGATTTGTAGTTGCTTCTTTTACCGTTATAGATTATTATCCTGGCTTTCTTTATATCTGGACAAGCATTTAGAAGTGTTCTGTTGACAGTATTGAATATTTATTTTTCAGACACGCCTTGGAATTTTGATTTTGTTCCTCCTAGTGAGGATTTCGAGTTTTTATCTTGTCTAGTTATTTTATTGATAACTGCTTGATAACCTTTTCCAGTACCTTTGTATAGTTTCTGTAATGCGTGTCACTCACCCTGCTCTTGAGTTTTCCTTCATAGAGCTGTCTCTTCCTCGAACATGTTGTTTTGATGCCACTAGTTATTCAAATTTCAGTTTTCAATTTTATTGGCTTTGGTTTCTTTCTTGGTACTATTCTATCCATTTCTTGTAAAGCTAGATACTGTTTCTAATCCATCTATGCTGGTGTAGTCCATTTCTTTCTTTATCCACCAATGTTCTGTTAAGCATATTGAATCTGGTGTTTTTTGCCACCTGATGAATACTTTCAATCCATTCCCTTCATTTCGAAGGCTTTGTATGTTCTGGTGGAGGACGATTATGACTTTGCTCCTGTTGTTTACACTAGAAAATTCTTAATTTTTTTTTAATTTCTATAGTTGTCTTCGAGTCTAATTTATATTCTTTCCTCATAAAGAAGAATCTGGTCTTCCGCAATCTTTATTTGATTGTGTTTGAACTTGGCTGAAATTGAAGCGGCTGTGTATGATTCGTTTGATAAAACTCAACCTGTATGATCTGGTTTGAATACTTCCGAGTGTGCCAAAAAAATACTCACATTTTCAGATTGAAGTCACTGGTGAAAAAATTACTTTGTTGTATGAGAGGGAGCAGTGTATCGAATCAGAGAGATATTCAGTCAACGATTTTATGTTGCGAAATGACGAACGTCGCCTACCGGCAACAATTTGATTACGCGGTTTAGTTACGTTAGGCCCCAAGCAGTTGTATGGTCCTTTGATGCCTCTCCGTTAAGTTGATTCACTCATGTATTCTTATAACACTCACAAATAAAGAAAATGAAGAGAACCGTTCTTACTGTGTTTTTTTTCCTACATTCAACGTCGGCCTTCATTTTGCCCTTCAGGAGGGGCAGCCATATGCGATCCATATCGAGGGAACTCATAGATATGCATGAACTAAATCCGTTTCCGTTCTCAAAACTTATACGCAAATTCCTGTTCGAATGCAGATTGTGGTAGGTTACAAACCCAGAAAACTACTGAACAAATATTGATCCACGAAAAATAATGTGGTTCAAACAGTGTCTATATATATGTTTTCAATTTTAGAACAACAACAATGTTTTCGAAGGGGCCTACAGCTGTTGGTGTGACACTCATTCGCATTTCAACTGGGTTTCTATTGAATCTGCATTGTTCACACAACTGACATTCCTTGATGAAAGTTTCAGTGGAGTTTTTTATATATGACCAGTAATATTTTTCTTTCATCCTCTGAAGAGTTGCCTCTATGATTAGATTTACTTTCGTGGTATCTATAGTATCTGATTTACTTGTCACATCTGAAAGGTTTTTATTCTATTTTTTCAGCAAAGCAAAGAACTTCTGAAATAACTGCGATACTTGAATGGAAAAAGGTTCATGAAGATCAGGATTTGCGAAGAAGAGATATTATTGAGCACCTGGTACAACATATTTTTTGACGAAATCAATAATATCTTTTTCGAAAAATGGACAGTAATTATTTTTCTTTTTTTTCGAATAGTATTTCAATTCCAGTTTTGGCTGGTGAATGTAGAACGAGAAATATAATGATCTGCTTTTGTCCATAGTTAACAGCGTAATTTGATATTGGAATATCGACAATCAAATATTCTTCAGCATTTGAATAATCGGATTGTTCTTGGGTATTTTCTGAACTTTCTTAGCAGTTTTTCGAGGATGTTTCAGTATTTGTCTCAATGTTTTCGTTTGATTGATGGTTTTCGTCAGTTTGATACGCACTAGTACTAGGTAGATCATTGTTTGGTCTGGTTATGTAGGTCGCGTCGAAATTGAATATTGAAATATTGTTTATGTCTTTTGTAAGTTCGCCGATAGCTTAAATATCTTCAGACGGTTGGTAGTTCGCGATGTCAAGATAAGTGGCTTATGGTCAGCTATTACGAAAAACCTACGGCCATACAGGTAGGGCCTGAAATATTTGGTGGCCCATACAATGGCCAAAAGCTCTTCTTCTATTCTATTGCAGAGTTTTTGATGAAACGACGATAATAGCCTAACAGACCAAGGAAAACTTTGATTTGTTTAGTGGGTTTGGGAAGGGAAAAAATTTTTATTGCTCCGATTTCATCTGGATTCGCATTCAGATCATCCGGAGTTATAATGTCACCTAAGTAGACAACTTTCTTCCTTAAATTCTGATTTATCGAATTGGATCTTGAAATTCGCATGTCTGAGCCTCTGGAACACACATCAGTCATTCCAGGTACTCTTGGTGCGATGTTGAGAATACGATTATGTTGTCTAGATAGGCGAGACATTTTTCGTTTTAGAATCTGATGGAAGCCACTAGCTAGGTCCAACGTCGCGTCGTAGAATACTGATATTTTCCGAACTTGTCCAAGAGATCATAAATATTTGGAAGTGGGAATTTATTGTCAATTGTTTTCTCATTGAGTTTCCGATAATCGGTAACTACTCACCACTTATGTTGACCTGATGCGTCAGCCTCTTTGGGAGCAACCCTTATGGTAAACGACCTCGGCGAATTGCTTGGTCTGATTTTTATCGAGTCTAACACTTTTTTAATTTGCTTGTCAACTTCTTGTTTATGAACGAAAGGCTATGGATAAGATTTAGAGTAGATAGGTACTGCTTTTGTCGTTCGTATATAATATTCAAACTTGTTTGTAAAAGTCAAAAGTGTTTTTCCTTTGTAAAAAATATCAGAATTTTTTTACAAATTTCGAGAATCTTCAATTTGTTTTCTTCGTCAAGGGGATTCATTCTTATTTTTGAGAGATCTAATTTTTCATTAGATGATACATCAAAATTATTCCAATCAACTTGTTGAATTTTATTTCTAGCATTTTTTTTTACCAGGGAGAGTTTCGAAAAATCCAATGTTACTGGTCGAACAGTGTTATTCAAAATAGTTGTTAATGCATAACCGTCTTTAGCTATACTCAATCTTTCCGGTATTTCGCAATCATGAATTTTTTGGTGCGGTATCATTATTCCTCCGTTTTATATTGAAGTTCTTATTTTCATTACTTGCTTTCCCTTCGAAGCAATTGTGACTCAATTCAGTTCATTACTAGTTCGATGTGATAAAAGTTTTATTTTTGTAAAAGTTGTTATCAAATATTCATTATGGACATTAATGCTAACTTGTCAAATTTTCAAGTTGTCCAAGCCAATAAGGCTGTCGAATGTGTTATGAAACTTGAATAAAAAGAACACAGTCTACGTGTCACGTATAGAGTGTTAGTAAGCTTCAGCTGGATCTCCTGGAAAGGAAATTATATCAATAAAAATGATATGGATGAATATAAGAACTGCATGAGAAGTTCAAAAATTTTATGAAAAGTAAAGAGACCCAAAAATAGATTAGGATTTCAAATTTTGATAATGAAATAACACACGCAGTATAAGAAATAAACATACATATTATATCCTACTTTTTAACTTTGACCTTTCAAAAAATAACATAACTTGAAAAGGGGGCTTTAGTACTAAATTTCCTTGAGTTGAAGATATTGTGTAATTTCGGATAATTTCGGTAGAAGTGGAAAGTCGTTTCTTTGTAAATTTTGAGAAATTTCCTGTAGTGCGGTATCCAAATCATCGGGTGTTATGATTGAGGAGTGAATGATATTAACCTGAGCAAATGTTACAGAGTCGAGTGAATCATCAAGACTTTCTTCAAGAAATAGAAACCTTTCCATCAATTTGTCGCATATATCGAAAAATTTCAACTTTGCTTCAACTTGTCCAATCCTATCATTCATCCTATCGCATTTCATATCAATTTAATTTCTTCTCCAAATGTTCGCTCGTCTATTTGTAGTTTTCTCAGTGTAGTATTGAGATTTTGAATTACAAAGGTTGTAACCAATACCTGATTTTTCAGTTGGTTCTCTGGTTGGTGTTCGTCTGAATTCAGCCTATTTATACAATACGTTCAATATTCGCCATTCGAGGCGTCGAAATTACCTGTTATTGATTTAACACTATGATAGTCGTGCCTAATATGCCTAGGAAACCCTGGAGTATCTAGTGATTCGATATTATTCAAAATTCCTTGGCGAAAAACAATCGACGATTGAAAAAGCTTTCTAATTTTTGTATGGGGGGCGTTATATGAGCATTTTCAGAAATCTGTCGAATGTCGGTTTTGTCAGATTGACGTAAATTTGAGGTTTATTGTTGTCAATGAAAACTATCTGAAATTATTTCTTTGCATTCAACAGTGTTCAATAGTCTATATAAGAAGAATAAGTTTTCACAAGTAGTTTTTCACGATGTGTAGAAGATATTGTGTGGACAGTCAAAATCTGGGGATCCATATATTTGTCTTTATTCAGTACCTAAGGTGAGTACAAAACAAATCGCCCTAAAAAAATTACTATATAGCTAATTTTATTCGTTTCAGCTTGAGCGAAAGTTTTAAATCGAGGAGGAAACATCTATAGCTCTCATCAATGGGATATTGAAAACAAAGTGTTGTTTAAGTGATGGAAATATCGTCATCCCCGTCAATCTTGATTGCATATGATAAATAGTGGTGATGTCATCCCATTTATTCACATTATTCAATTGATCGATTTTATTCAACCATTTCAATGCTGATAAGTTTTCATTCTCTGGGTTGAATTCAGGAATGCAGTCGCTCCGTACATATGAACGTCTACTTTCTGGCTATGAACCTTGTCGCACTAATAATTCCAACAAACTTTTGATACGATCAACTCTAGACTCCACTGAACTTGTTGCGGCTTGATCAATGATACGTGGGCTATCATAATTGTTAACTTCTGCTGGCACACGAACGATAATTTCTGGTGGACTTACAGAACTTCGTCTTGTAGGGGAAATGTCAGTCTTTTTCTTTTAGATTTATTCTCGTCTGGAGGCATCTGTTGCATTCTCTTCTCTGGGACACGATTTTTGTTCCTTTTCCTGGACGTTTGACTATTTGATGATCCCTTGTATCTACCGTCACAAAAACTATCAGAAGAATCATCCAAATTACTCGGAGAAATTTTATGTTTTCTAGACATCTTCGTATAGGTACACACGTAACAATCGAAACGTAACAGTCGTCAATTGCAGAATCAGCTATGAATGTTGACCCTACACCTGAACTGTGAACTGCACTGTCCCCACTGATTCAAAATGAAATGAACTCGTTATTGAACTCGAAACTATATTCTTAAATTATAATGAGTATATACGAAGTGATCTTGACTACGAGCGCTTGAACAATGCCAGTGTTTTATAGATGCGTTATGTCTCTGATGCTTCATCGCTTAATCACCACCCGTGATTTCACTGTTCTAGTAATTTTCCAGTATTCAGGTGGCAATCGGATAATCTGAGATCAGGACAGTTACATGAGTTGCCCTCATCGATGCTGATTGAAATTAGTTCGTGGTAGATTCATCCATTGGGAATTAGTCTGCCAGTTGTGAATATCTGAACATATTCGGATTCTGATTTGTTTGTCGGCTAAATGTATATAATATGAAGAATAACTTTCGATTCTCTGTGCTGGTGAATCAAGTAAAGATAAGCAAACCCGAGTTGAAAATGCTTCTAAGCGACCTTCAAGAAACGATTTGAGATATTCTCTTGCTCCTAAAAGTCTCCAAGGTAATCAAGACAGGATATCAAGTATGTACAATGTTACAATTACAAGATGCGAGGCCACTACCAATCGAATTGCCCTAAAAAACGACTGAGAAGCGGAAAGTACCATTTATTCAGGTCACGAGTCAGATGAATGCATTGTAGGACTTGAGTCAGGCCCCCGGAAGAGAAAAAAAAACGGCAATCTGAAGGTAAGTCCATGAATGTTTTACAGCTTTCGAATATTTGTGAGAACTCAGATTCGAATACTTGCTATTTTATTGATTGTGTCATCAATGGGGAACCTTCACGTGGTTATGTTGACTCAGGCTGTGCTGCTGTGACAATTAAAGTTTCGGATGTGAAAAGGTTAGGTTTGCAATGCGAAACTGCTATGGTCCGTTTCCGTGGTCACGGGGGTGGTTCGGTTTGCGTCGATGCCAAGGATCGATAATTTTGGAGGTTGATTTGGTATCGGCAAGGGTCGAGGCTTTGGTTGTCCCAGATTCGGCACAGAATGTGCCCATTTTCGTTGGGCAACCGTTTAAAAATAACGAGAACGTTATGGTTGTCGTGAATGGAAACAAAGTACGATTATTCAATCATATTCCAAATATTCCGACAACAATTAATCGATTGCCTTCCAGAAAAGTGAGTCTTTTTGCTAGAGAGAGATCCGTTATTCCTCCATTTCATATGGATCATATTGCAATTTAAAGTACTGAAAATTTTGAGGATGTTTATATTGATTTACAATACAGAGACTGGCCTACCAAGTTTCACATAATTTCAAGATGTGTTATTGATGTGAACCAAGGTTGTTATTTACCTATCATCAACTCTTCACAGGTGGTGAAATATGTTAGACAGATTAGACAGAAGGTAAAGTAATTGCTAGAAGTTATACGTGCTCTGAGGATTCTAATGTTGAATTATTTCAGTGTTTGGAAATGGAAGTTAAGGATTTCCAGCATTTCAACCTGAACGATATCGAGAAACAGCTCAGTCCGGAACTGGGTTTTTTGAACGAAACGATATTATGAAACGTCTCAATAAATATAGGGATTGTTTCTTTACGACACTTGAAGTTGGTAAGATAGATGTTACGAAAATATCGATTACGCTCGGTGATGATACACCTATTACCTATCGCCTATAGCACCATATGCAAGTCCCATTCTATTGGTCAATCAAAAGAATGGAGAAGAACGGATAAGTGTTGACTACAGAGCCCTCAATAGGAAATCCATCAAGGACTAATATCCACTACCCCTAATTGATGATTTATTGGACTCTCTTAAGGACAATGAGTACTCCACAAGTTTGGATCTGGCTTCAGGATACCATCAGAATGCTCTGAATGTAGAATTTTTTCCAAAGACAGCATTCGTAAGTCCAGATGGGCAGTATGAGTACTTGAGGATGCCCTTTGGTTTGGTAAACGCCCGTGTGGTATTTCAAAGAACCATTATTCGAATACTTGGCCCTCTACGTTTCAATACTGCCATGGCATATCTAGATGATATAGTTTTTCCATCGGAATCGATCCGCGAAGGCATTGAAAATTTAGAATCGGTGTTGAAATTATTTCAAGGAGCCGAAATGACCTCAGGTTGAGTAAGTGTCACTTCCTACAAAAACAATTGGAGTATTTAGGACACGAAATATCCGGTGGGTGTATTCGACCAGGTGTTGACAAAATCAAAGCTGTATCGGATTTTGCTAAGCCTACAAATGTACATGATGTGAAAAGTTTTCTTGGTTTGGCAAGCTATTTCAGGAAATTTATCCCAGGATTTGTGACCATTGCAAAACCAATCTCATGCCTAACCAAGAAATATTTCAAATTCGTCTGGGGCAATGAGCAGGAAACGGCATTCGAAATGTTGAAGTCCTAACTTATAGAACGCCCTGTACTGGCAATTTATGATAGAGATGCAAATACGGAAGTCCATTGCGATGCTAGCAAAGTTCGGCTGGTATACTATTACAGATACAAGACGAAGGCGTTCTAAGACCAGTTCAATAATTCAGTCGAGCCACTACGGAAGAGGAACAAAATTGCTATTCGTATGACCTGGAGACCTTAGCCCCTGTCAACACTTTGAATGAATTCAGAATCCACCTCATAGGAATCCGTTTTAAGGTAGTAACCAACTGCAACTCACTACGACATACCTTCATGAAAAGAGATTCAGTTCCACGGATCTCCAGATGGTGGCTCGCTATACAAAATCCGATTTTGAAATAGAATATCGTTCTGGCACAAAGATGGTACAAGTGGATGCTTTGAGCAGAGGCCCGCCAGAGAAAAGCAAGTCCACTCCAGATGTTGATGTAATGTTAGTGAGTGTTTATGGAAATGATTGGGTACTATCAGCACAACAACAGGACAGCGAGTGCAAGCAGCTGATAGAAACCTTCTCACGACCACCATCAGAGGATGAAGACAAGGAAATTCGGAAGAACTTTTTTTTGAAAAAACAACGCCTCTACCGTATAATATCTGGTGGACATAGATGGGTGATTCCGAAATCTGCTCGTAGATGGATATTGATTTATTATCACTTTGGTGCTGAGCATTCCACAGTGGACAAGACTCTGGAAGCTGTCAGCGCCAGACACTGGTTTCCAGCCATAAGGAATTATGTTAGAAATAACATAAATTATTGCTTGGGATGTATGTACAATAAAGTGCCCTCTGGAAAGAAGCCAAGAAGAGTCAACCCTACCGAGAGAGAAAGCATCCCGTATCTCCTTGATATCGACCATCTGGGGCCTTTTGTTACCAGTGGTAAGGAAAACGCCTACCTCATAGTAATAGTTGATGGCTTCACAAATCATGTTTTTCCGAAAGCAGTTCCGAATACGAAAACGGGACCAGTAATTCAGCTCCCAAACCAAATATTTGAAATGTTTGGTGTTCCGGGAAGGCTTATATGTGACAGAGGTGCAGCTTTTACGAGCAAGAAATCTGCCGATTACTGCTAGGAATTGGGTATCAAACGGGTACTGTGAGCTACAGCGACACCACGAGCGAATTGACAGACTGATAGGATGAATTGTTCAATTCTTCCCTCTCTGATGGCATAAACTGTTGAAGAGTCCCGATGGATGAAGCTGTCAGTCAGATGAAGTGGTGAATTAGCTCTACGGTCAATTCCACTATAGGCAAAATATTCTTTGGATACCGTCCTCGGAATATGAACGATGCATTCCTTACATCGGAGATCTCTCGGAATCGAGACGAACGTCGTGACTTGGAGAATCTGAGAGATGAGGAGAGACGAAGGTATCAAATGGATATGTACGATAAGAAGCATGCTAATACGAAGACTTTCACAGTTGGCCAACATATTCTTGTTCAAGCAAATAAGACAGCTAATGACGGGCGAAGCAGGAAGCTTGAACCACGCTTTAAAGGACCCTTTGTAGTTAGAGGAGTACTCGATAACGATCGGTACTTGGTGAATGATTTGCTAGTCTCGAAACGTTCAAGGACGGCCTATACGGGCATATGTCCATCTGAACGAATGAAACGACTGTCTCGTCTACGAATAGCAGTTCCACTGAAGAAATATATTACCTCTTTTTATTCGTCTCGTTTGTTCAATTTCATTGTTTCAGAATCGAGAATCTAACTGTTGCTTCACGAGAACGTGAAGTTTTGTCAGGTTAGACGACTATAACTTTCCTGATCCCAGATTACCTGATTGCCACCTGAATACTGGAATATTGCTAGAACAGTGATATCAGGGGTGGTGATTAAGCGATGAAGCTTAAGAGACATAATGCATCGATGGAAGACTGGCATTTTTCAAGCGCTCGTAGTCGAGATCATTTCGTATTTACTTATTGATGTTATAATTTTTGGTGAATATAGGTTCGGGTGAAATAACGAATTTATTTCATTTCGAATCTGTGGTGACAGTGTACTTTACACTCACAAACAGAATTTCCAGAAACCAATGAACTTTCAACAGCGGAATTTTCACCAAACAGCTCAAACAAGAACACCTTTCCAGCCATTCCATTCGAATCAATTTAGAACGCAAATGTATGGAAATCAACAAAATAGACCATCAGCCATACAGAGACTTCCCAATAACTCAAGAAAACACATTTGATTGAGTATGATGATTTTAAAAATGAATTAGAACTCTGCGAACCTTAATATAACGTGTCAGATATAGAGGACGATTCATTCTATGATGAAGATGATTTTCCTCGAAACGAACGAATGGAGAGAACATGTATCTTTATTTATTCATTTATTTACTTAACAGTTTGGGATACAAACAGGTCCTAGACCCAGAGCAGTATCCGCCGGTAGATTACAGATGCTCTGTCTTATCAGATACTACACTAATCCATTGATAAATCTAGTATACAAATAGTAATATAACAAGAGACATGTGAAACTCATTCAATGAAGATATTTTTTAAACTTCTTTTGAAGGAGATAAATGACATACAAAAGGTATCAACATTTGAACAATATTTGTTGAAAGTTCGACTGAGCCTAGTTATTGGAGCATTGAGACCGAGATTAGTATTAAAAAAACGAGCGTTAAGAGGTAATCCACTTCTTGTGTTAACGTTTGGTACAAGAATATCTACTTGAGACAATAGTTGAGAGGCATCTTATAGATTGGAAAGGAGTTTAAACATGAAAATCGGATCGGAGATTGTTCTTCTTTTTTGTAGAAGTTGTAGAATGTTGAATTGTTTTTTACTACATTTATACTTTCCACGTTGTACACATTATGTACTCTGAAATTGAGGAATCTTACAAATTTATTTTGAATTCTCTTGGGTCTAATCTTATGAAAATTATAGTACGGGTTCCATATTACGCTAGCAAAACTCATTTTACTATGTATCAATGCAAAGTATAGTGATTTGATTGCTTCTTGTGATGAATTTTTCTTACAAATTCTACTGATAAATCCCAACATCCTGCTGCATTTGTTGACTATATGATATATATGTAAATCAAAGCATAGTTTGGATCCAAAAATCACCCCAAGATCCTTAACCTGATTAACCCTGCCTAAGTTCTTCCCACATATGTTATAGTCAAATTGTACAACAGAACGATTTTTAGTGAATGAAATAGTTGAACATTTATTCGAATTGAGGAACAGCCGGTTGTTATTGCAATATTCTAGCAATCGAGATAGATCTAATTGAATATTATAGCGATCTTGAATTGATCTTATTTGAGAGAAAAGTTTCAAATCTTCAGCGTATAAGAGAATATTTGAGTGGTAGAAACAATTATTTATGTCGTTTATAAATATGAGAAATAGTAACGGACCGAGGTGTGAACCCTGTGGTACACCAGAGGTTATTAGGATTGGTGAAGATTTGAATCCATTAATAGTTACTATTTGGGATCTGTTAGATACATAAGAAGCAAACCATCGCAATAGATTTCCGTTTATACCAATTCCAACTAGCTTAGATATAAGTATGTTATGATCGATTTTGACGAATGCTTTGCTGAAGTCTGTATACACCGAATCCACCTGAATCCGTTTGTCCATGGCATCCGATATTTATTCACAGTACATCATAAGGTTCGTTTCTATTGAACGTTTTGCGAAAAAACCATGCTGCTCCTCAATTATAATGTTCTTAAGAGACCTAAAGAGATCATCATATATCAAGCTTTCCAAGATTTTACTGAATACACAAAGTTTACTTATTCCCCTGAGTTTTTATAGATAGGGACCAAATGTGCCGTTTTCCAGATATTTGGAAGATTGCCTTCTCAGATTGACAAGTTGAATACGATTGTAAGTGGTATTCGGTATGAGTCTGCACAATTTTTAACAAAAACACAGGAATGTTGTCACAGCCGACCCCCTTATTTGTATCTAAAGATCTAATCTTATTGCGAACATCCTCGTTATCAAAAAAAAACTTCATTCATCTGAATGCTGTTAGAATTTGACACAGCTTTTATGGGAATTTGTTGATTAGGTTCGTAAACACTTTTGAAATAAGTAGCGAATAAATTACATATATCATTACCTTTTGTTGCTTGAATATCATTGAATGTTACAAAGGATGGAACTCCAGACCCCTGTTCAGAACTTGAAGCAAATCGCCAAAATTTCTCAGGATCTTCCTGTATGCCAATCTCTACGTTCTCAATATATGTTTTATACTCTTCTTTCAACATTTGTTTACATCGACGTCCAAGATATTCGAATTCATCAAAGTACGCTATATCTTGGTAGCGTTTCCATTTTTTGTGAACTTTGTTTTTTTGTTTGATATTGTCTATAGTTGATCTGGAGAAGAAAGCTGGATATTTTTTGTTTTTCATAGATATTTTGGGAACAAAGCGATCCATGACACTTTTCAGTAAATCAAAAAATGTGCTCAATGCTTCGTCTATATCATGATTTGCGAATAATTCATTTTAATTTATTTGGCTTAAATATGAATCAATTTCAAAGTACTTTCCTTTTCTAAAGTTATAGAACTCACCTGTTTTTCTGTTGAGATTATGATTAAAAGCGTTTTTCAAATAAAATTCGACTGGTGGATGATGATTATCCACTGAAACTAAAGAACAGTCACTCCTATTATTGAAGTTTTTGACAAAATTGTATTGTACGAATTCTTCAGATAAAAGCATGCCAATCAGATGAGAATTCTTATCATCAACATTGCTAGGATTATAGTATTTATTGTTATTTTGAACAATCCAGTTCATATGCGGCATATTAAAATAACCCCAGAATAACCAGATAATTTGCTAGCGATCGATTGTAATTTATTTGTGAAACAGGTTCTATCGTTGTCATCATTGGGAGGTTAATAAACACAACACAGGTGAAGTTTTCTGTTATTATTGTCCAAATGAAGAGTGACCCAGATATCTTCGGCATCGCTCTGCCATGTTGTTCGAAGTACAGCGTTATAATTTCTGCGAACTGCTATCAAGACACCACCGCCGTCCGTTTTTTTGCTTGAGGTGGTCATTCTATCTCGGCGAAAAACATTATAATGATCAGGATTCAATATTTCGTCGCTACCAATACTATCGTTGAGGTTTCTTTCGGTAATCAAATATACATCACCATCAATACTGGTCGAGTTCAACTTACATTCATGAGCTTTAGTTCGGAGTCCCCGAACATTCTGCCCATATATTAAAAGGTCCATTGAAAGTGTAGAAAAATGTATATATTGATCGATATAATGTATTAACTGCTTATTGCAGCGAAATCCAATCCTGTGAACTGCGAATGAGTAATACACGTGATGTATCAATTTTCCTCATGAATATTTTTCCCCCCTTTGTCCAGACAAACTTTAAGTTTTTCGATTTTCCAGCATCGCGAGCCTGTTTGAATAGGAGTTTGTTCTGAGGTGTTAGGTGTTCATTGATGAATAAGTTGTTCAAATCTCCATCAACATTCAAGCCACTCCTTGGATTATTACTATTTTTACGAGATTGTTTCGCCAATGATAAGATGTCATCTCTAATTTTTCTGGAGTTGATACAAACTATAATATTCTTGGGCTTATTAGAGCTGGCGTTCATAGTTTGCACGCGATGAACTGAACGAAATCAATTTTTCCTGTTATATTAACGCCAAGAGAGTTTTTGATTTTGTGAACAGTCGAAATCAAGTTTTCGTCTCGCTTCTCAGGCACGCCTTGTATTTCTATATTGCTCCGTCTCGAATTTTGCTCGAGTTCATTGATTCTGTTAGTCAGATCATTGACCTGAATTTTGAGATGATCATTTTCTTTCTTCATTGCCTCGATTTCATGAAAAAGATTTTTGACATCTCCTAGGGATTTTTCGAAATCTGTTTTCTTATTTGAGCAAAAAGTCACAGAGTCGACGAGATCGTTTTGCTTCATGCGGAAATCTTTGAATTCTCTTTGGATTTGTAGCATGAGGTTGATCACGCTCGCATCCCTCTCTTGTTCACACTCTTCGGGAAAATCCGATGCAGATGCAGCGGTCCGTGCCCGGTTTCTTCGTTGTGTCGCGTCCGTATCGGTTGACATCAAACATGTTGGGCATTTCCAACATGTACCTGGGATGGCCATCATTGTCTTTATCAGATCGCTAGATAGATCGACACATTTATGATGATAAAAATTTTGGCAAAAACTAGCGCACCGAATACCGGCTAACTTTTCAGATATAGGCTGTTCACACCTTTTGCACGTTGCCTGCATATTTATGCTGTACGAAGATTATTTTTGAAATTCGAATTATTTATCCACGAGAACTTTTCTCACTGAACTGATTGACATCGAGTTCGAATTGATACCTTCACTTGAAGTAATTTGTTGATCGCGATAACACAGAGCTCAGAATAAACGTGACCGTATGCTAGGACGGTCACACACATTATGTGTGCGTATTGTACTTATCATTCGTCAAATCGGATTGAACAAAATATATATAATGAGACTGATCAGTATTCCACACAAGATATGGATTTTCACGATTCCCTGTCAATAGACAATCCACCTATCAATCAAATGACGAATCAATTAACCAACATCGATCGAATATCGAATCAACTTATATCTCCCAACCAAACCGACAATATCGATTCTCGCTTTCAAGCAACAAAATATCGAGATATCAGATAATTTTGCAGACGTAGTAAAAATACCCAACAGTCCAACAATGAACGTCCAACAATTTATGTAGACCCCAACGTCAGCAATTTATTTTATATTATCAATTGAAATAATTTCTGACACAGGAGCAAGTATATCAGTTTCTCAAAGGAAAACTACTGATAATTTTACAAGAGATCAACCAGCGACTTATCGGCTGATGTTTCTCATATTAGGCAGCATTCAATCGAGAAATTCAGAGAAACGATAGCTGTTGCACTCGATATTTTAAAAGCGTTCGACCGAGTTTGGCATTGGGGTCTCTTTTCTAAGCTGCTGGCTTATGTTTTGCCTCCTCAGTTGTGTGCTTTGTTGAAGAGTTTCTTGTCTGATAGGTCTTTGTATGGTTGTTGATGGAGTATCATCTGATATTCTCCCAGTGAATGCAGGTGTTCCACAGGGTTCAGTTCTGGCGCCCACTTTGTTTTTGCTTCATATCAATGATTTGCTCGGAAAAACATCTTGTTCAATACATAGTTTTGCGGACGACAGTACTTTTCATACCAGTTTCTCTTCCAGAGTCCCCAAGTCTTCCTACAAAATCAAGTATCTCGATGCTAGGAATTACAATCAGTGATAATCTCTCATGGGAAAACCATGTGAGATCGATCGCTAAACGTGCTTCCCAGACTTGGATTTCTATTTCGTGCCAAGAAATACTTCACTTCTCGTCAGCTCCTAATGATCTACAAGGCTCAGTAAGACCTGTCATGGAATACAGTTCTCATGTGTGGAGTTTGGCACCAAAACATTCATTGAGGCTTCTCGATTCTATTCAGAAAAAGGCAATCCGTCTTGTTGGTGATTCTTCGCTCACAGACTTGATCACTTCATTGAAAGATCGTAGAAGGGTCGGAGACTTATCTCTCTTCTATAGATACATTCACGGTCGATGCTCTTCCGAATTATTATCAATCGTTTCCTCCTGGCAATATTTACACGGATGACTCGACAGAATTCCCACCCTTTTGTTGTGAATTTGGAATCCTGTCGAACCTCTCTTGTTCAGGGATCTTTTGTCAATAGAACAGCTGAGCTTTGGAACTCCTTGCCGAAGGAGGTTTTTCCTGGGGCTTACAAACTTCAGAAATTCAAAGTAAATGTCAATTCGTATTTCCTGTCCCTTGATTCACGCGGTGTTCTTTGAACATTACAGGGCTTCCTTTTCGTGTGAATCTGCATATAAAAAAATAAGCGGTTTAGTAGTAGGAAAAGTATTTATACACGATTTGGACGTAGAATTCGACGTAATTTTAGGAAGAGATTTTTTATAACACATAGACATCGGACAGAGGATGTTGAGTTTGAATTACAAAACCTTACCTCCATACTTCGAAACCACAACTCCCTATGCACAATAATCACCGAAAAATCGAGAAACGCCTTGATCAAAAAATGAATCGAACCAAATGTATAAGAAGATATAGAATCAAAGCCACGAAACAGAGACTCTATACTGTGGGAGAGACCTTCTGATGCACTAGTCAAAATCAACAGAATAGGAATTTTCATCAAATCAAATCAGTTAGATAACGAAAAATAAAATCCTCATCTGGGTCATCGTTGAAAAAGGTGATCCTCTAACATTCACCAGCGAAATCGACCATTCAATAAAATTGAAAGAGAATGCACAACCCGTTTTAATAAAATATCATCGATATCTAGATATACAGAAAAATGAAGTGGAGTCACAAATTCCTAAATTATCAGAACAAAATATTTCAAGACTATCAATTTCAGCTTGGTCAACCAGTGTGGACAGTACGGAAAAAATCGACGCATCTGGAGAACAAAAATTGGGTGTCGTACTTGATTAAAGGAAATTAAATGAGTTAACTATTGGTGAAAAATATCCATTACCGAACATATCAGATCATTCAGATCGACTCGGAATATGTCAATACTTCACCATCCTTGACTCAACATCAGGATTCACCAAATTGAAATGGATGCCAAAGACATTGAAAAATTATTTCTGTATATAACGGATTAAACGAATTTTTGAGAATGCCATACGGAATGAAAAAATCTCCCTCCACTCTTCAAAGACCATATTCTAACCGGACTAAGGGACGAACAAGGTTTAGTTTATATGGGTGATATAGTTGTCTACTCTCCAGAAACTGACGAACATATATAAAATTCTACTCTAGTTTTCAAACATCTACAAAAATTTTATCTGAAAATAGAGCTCGATAAGTGTGAATTTCCAAGACAACGTATCTGCGACATGTAATAACTGAAGACATTGTTAAACTAAACCCAGCAAAATTCGAATATATATTGAATTGTTCCGAACCGGACAACCCAGAAGAAATCAAACAATCAAACAAATCTTATATGAGAGAACGAGAATTATCAGCCATGGTATGGCCAGTCAAACATTTTCTCCCTTATATATTTACGACAGAAAATTTGAATTCATAGTTGATCATCGTACTCTCACATAGTTGTTTTCAATTGCAGACCATGACCGTCAATTAGCCAGATGGCAACTAAATATGCACTAGATCATCCGAATTATCTTTTATTCATGAACAGATACTTGACAAAAAACAAAGAAATTGTTATATTTCCACGAAGAAACAAAATAACTGAATTATATGGAAAAATATTCGAAGATATTTTTGAAAAATTTGCAGATTTCAGATATTATGGAATTGATTTCGTTTCCAATGAATTAATGAAGAACAGAAATGACTATATAGAATCATTACCATTCGATCGTGTAATTGAATATATGTTCAGTTCATCGAGATCAGACCTACAAATCCAAGATATATCTCAGCAAGATCAAGGAGACATAAGATTTCGAATATAGTAAAAACACCAGATAAAAATAGCTTCAGGACAATTTCATGATGGAAAAACTAATCTACATCGAGTAATTGATGAAACTTTACCAAGAATTAGAAAAAAGTACATTTGGGCAGTTATCACCAAAAATGAAGAGAATTATGAGAAAGCATGAAATACATGCCAAGAAACAAAAATTTGTAGTCACTTCTTGATTATTTTACTTTCAACAGTATAGAACCCTTTCAAGAATCCATGCAGATTCTGGGAAGTTATTCAATCGCCATCTAATGAAAGACCTATGCACACTTTGCAATAGCAAACTTTCTTTTTCTTCAGAGTAGACTATCCCTAGTCAAACGGTTCAATGGAACGCTTTCATGCCACCCTTACAGGAATGATATGTACAAATAGAAAAGAAAAACCTGGAGATTACTCCTTGACAACTTCACCCATTTGTTACAATAACAGTCAAGATAAGAAACATTGATGCACTCCTTACGAACTAATATTCGGAAATACGGCAGGTAGACCCCAGAGCCTTTATTTAATCAGCAAGACCTCTTGACGAAATATATACGACATTTGAAAATAATAGAATGGAGTACTTTAATAAAAACACGAGCTTACACAGATCGGTAGAAAGATAAGGCAAAAGGTATATTTGAGGAAAATTTGCATCGAGAGTACTTTAATAAAAACACGAGCTTACACAGATCGGTAGAAAGATAAGGCAAAAGGTATATTTGAGGAAAATTTGCATCGAGAATCAAACACGTATAACATCGGCAACAAAGTATTTGTTAAAGAGTAAACTTACACCTATCAAAAACTCTATAGGTATGTTTCATCATGAAGAAGGCTAAATGAACATTTCAAATCATGAAAGGACGTTACCAATCGTTAACGACATGACACAAATCGAAGAAGCCATTGATTATAACAATCTTATATTAAATAATATCATATATCTTGTAGAAACTCATTAACCGGCTATGCTATATCTCAACGAAGGAATTAGCACTCATATAAGCTTGCTTAGTAAAATAGCTGATCAAGTTAGTGTTGAATATTACAAGATTTGAATAACTACAATAAACGGTACAGAAAAGGACTTATAAGTCCAGTTGGTCCAATTTTGAAAGCACTCACAGATAGTTTCGATGCCAGTTACGGAGAGCGTTTTTGTGATTGTATGAATGAACACCAAATTGAAGAGTCACTTGAAATTCAAATGTCTGTAACTACCTCTGTTATGAAAAAAATAATTCTATCATACAACAATTTTGGATTTATAATACTTCAGACCAACTTGCTATAGTTGATGCAAAGTTTACAACCATCGAAACTTGCGAATAATCAGTAGAAAACTATACATTTGAATTATTTGATAAACGCTATCACTTTCGCTAGACTACATATAGTATTCATACATCGACTATCAATCTATTACCATCTCTTCAAGGAAATTTTCAAAATATCCAAAAAAATCATTTTTCCCTACCACTAAAACTTTCTTCGATGCTTCATTATTCAGATATAATTGAGATACAAGCATATCAATCAAACTCTAGAATATTTTTTGTAATGAAAGTTCCTTTGTTTGAACCAGAAGAATTAACTGTCTATCAGTTGTATTCTGTCCCAATTATTTTCTCATATGTGGGAGTGTGGGCATCTGTGGTGTTTGACCCAATGATGTCAGTGGAGTTAAAAAAAAATCTTCTTTTTTGAATTCATTGGATAAGTGTTCTCAATCATAATTTGTTTTGATTTATTCAAACTCTCAGCATTATTTATTGTATGTGATAGCTTGATGGCTCTATTTTTTATCGCTGTGATCATGTTTATTTTCATTTCATGCGGGTGATTTGAGTGGTAGTTGATGTATCTATCACTACACAAAGGTTTGCGATACCATTTAGTGCGTAGGACTCCTTCGTTGTCTTACAAACCATCATTTCAAGGAAGGAAATGCTCCATCCATTCTCAGCTTCAATGGTGAATTATATTATTATTATAGTTATTATTATAGTTGTTGAAGATATTCAGAATATGATAGATTTTATTTGCTGATATGGCTGGGATCTACATATCGTTTCACAAATGGTGTAGTGAAATTTCTTCGGGTGATTTTTGTACTAGTTCATCCAAGATATAATTTACGAGTTTGGAAGAAATTGTAGAGTTCTTTGGGGTGCCAAAAATTCGTTTCTGAAAAAAACATCAGAAATGAAAATTTTGAAGTCAACTATCATTGAATGACATTCAATATTGTCAGCTACCAAAAATAAACCCTACCACTACATTTCAATAAAAATCGAAAATGATCGTGAAGATGAAATCACAAGCAAGAACTTACAGTGGCACCAAGTTTCTACACGCTACCAAAAATACATAAATCAATTCTTTCCATGAGACCATTTTTTCTCTCAATTTTTACCCCGATATTGAACTACCTTCATTCATAACAGACATTATGATTGGCACTTATGACACAGATAATGATGTTTACATCAGAGAGCCTATCCAATTTGATATATGCATTAACAATAATCGAATACCACATAATATATTCATTCACGAATCTCTCTTTTCCTGTCTGATTGCCTAGGTAGGGAAAAAAACATTGAGAAAAATTGCTCTTTAGATTCAATAAATTTCATTGCCGTTTTACGATCTATATTTGGTACAATTATTTCCATTTTCAATGAATCTTTCTATAAACAGATTTCTGAAAGGACCAGGCAGCCGGCTTATGGAGAAATGGGCTTCGGTGAAATTCCATGAATTGTTAGTAAGTATATTGTAGTTGACGACTTTCTGAACAATATTATCCATGGACCCAACTCAATCCTATGACTAGCTCCAGAAGTACAGGGTGTTATAATTGAAAAATAGCCATTTTTGGAAAGCATGTATTCCTTATTTTCTTCAATGTATCAGGAATTTTTTCTGAGATAGTGTTCTAATGACACTAAATTTCAGTCTCTCTGGAGAGGGTGTTTCATTTCCTACAGGGATTCTCAGAAATTGAAAAGAAAAGGAACTAATTCGTTAAAAGTTTTCTTGTAATAACTATACGATTTCCGTCATTCTCAAATAAATTACAGGTCTCATTCAATTCATTGAAATTATTATTTGAAATCGATGTTAATGATTTGAATCTATCGTCTGTGAAATCATCCATATTTTCAGTTGCGACCGTGATTCATGATTTCAGGTGTTCGAAGGCACTGAAAAATTGAAACAGATCGTTTACAAATACAAAATATTTATTTCCATAGACTTTACAGTACAGGATAATGTCAAAATCAAGTACCTCAATTGAACGAAATCAAGGAACTCTGAAAGAGTTGGTATACAGTGAACACTGAACATACATAATCAGTAAAAAACAAACCGCGAAAAGTTGCACATACAAAAAAGAGGTTAAGGTATTATAGCCATGCACTGGATGCGAGGTCAGAGACATTGCAACTCAAAAAATCATTGATTGAATGAAAGGAATTTTTAATTAAACTGACTCTGAGTTTATTTTTGAATTTATAATTTTTTTTTCAAGTCAATTATATAATTTATATAATTTAATGGGTAGCACAACGGGACTATTAGCTACCTTGGTGAGTCTTTTCTTGGGTAATGCCAAATCCAGGCTCTCTCTAAGATCATATCGATTGTTTCTGGAAACAGTATAGTCAGATAGGTTATTTTTGACCTGCATTATTGGCGCAAGAATGAACAGGGAAGGAAAAGTCAATAAGTTTAATTCGGAGATCAATTCTTTACAAGAAAAGGTATACGGTTTAAATGACATAATTCTAATTATTCTCTTTTGTGCTCTCAAGACCTCATCAGCCCTAGCACAGTTGCCCCAGCACACTATGGCATAGGAAAGACATGATTGGACATATCCAAAATAGTAAAGTAAGAGGAGATTAGTCTTCACCTTATACCTGAGTTGCCAAAGAACGTAAGCATAGATTGACATATTTTTCAATACTGCATCAACTTGATACGACCAGGTCAGATGCTCATCTCTAAAAACACCAAGATATTTAGTGACTCTCGTTTGTTCAATAGTTCTGCTGTTGAGTTTAACAGATAGACTCTTATTCAAATTAGTGAGACTGAAAAGTATCATTTCGATTTCAACTTCATTTAACACAAATCCCTTAACCTTGCAGAAGTTTATCATCTGGTTAGCCGCATCAGATGACCTTTTGGATAGCATATCCAGGGTGCCGTCTGATGTTGTAACAACACTATCGTCATTGAAGGCTGCGACATAGTGATAAGGAAATTCCTGCATGAGGCTATCAAAAAAATTATAAATAAGAGGGGTCCTAGTGAGCTTTCCTGAGGGACGCCACTGGTAACTGAAATGAAAGTTGAATGAACTGAAATGCCATTAGTTTTTGAGCTGGTTTTCTGTTTTCTGTTGGTGAGGTAAGATTTAATCCACTCAAAAGCCAAACCACGTATACCGCATCTGAAAAAGTTATCCAGCATTTAGTCAATATTTATTACATCAAACGCTCTTTTTAAATCAAAGAAGAGTGCTAATGACTTATTATTCTGTTCAAAATTTGACATAAGGTGAGAATATAAAGATATTATAGCATCTTGGGTGGAGCGACCCTTTCGGAAACCAAATTGGTAACTGCTAAAAAAAACTTCTCTATTTAAAAATGATTCAAGTCGTACATAAAAGCATTTTTCAAATATTTTGGAAAATATTGATAAAAGTGATATTCCCCGGTAATCAGACATCATGTGTCTATCACCTTTTTCATGTATCGGAATAACAATAGATTTTTTTAGAGCGGTTGGAAACGATCCTTCTTGAAAAGACAAGTTGATCAAATAAGTTAGTGGTGCCAATTAAAAGTCAGCAACATACTTTACTAGGGAACATGGGATTCCGTCTTCACCTGCTGAGTTTTTTTTGCTAACAGATAAGATCATTGCACAAATTTCATTTTCCTCAAACGGGTTCAAAAAGAGTGTATTCAATACAGTTCTATTATGAGCGAGTTTGTCGTTAATATGCGGTGAACCAATCTTACTTTTTATTTTATTCACGGATTCAACTAAAAAATTATTGAAATTTTCAGCAGACTCTTGTGAATTATGAAATTGATTACTATCCTCATCAACGGAATAATCAGGAAGTTTGTTACCTGCAGAGGTGTTGTTGTTACTTTTCATGACTTGCCAAGCAGTTTTAGAGATATTGCTTGATTTCGAAAAAAAGTGCGAATGATAATTATGTTCAGCTAATTTGATTTTCTATTCATGGTTTTTTTTGATGACCCTGTATCTCCTTGACAGATCTTCATCGTTTGGGTATTTGATATTTCTATACATGTCCCTAAGATATTGACCTTCATTGATGAGTTCTTTAGTGAGCCAAGGCTCTTTCCTAGATAATCTATTCATATGACATTTCTCCAAGGGAAATGAGATCTCCATAGCTCGCTGAAAAATATTGGAGAACGTTTCAGATTCTTCGTCCAGAGAACAACCTAACTGAAAGACATCGTTCCAATCAATCGAAGAGAAATTGAAACAAAATTTGTTTATATTAGATCCACGCATGAAAAATCGTTTAAAAATATATGACTTACTATAGGATAGGACTGGCAGGGAAACCAATTGCATAAAGTGATCTGATATATCGCAATGAATAACATGGGTTTGAATTGAGTTAGTGTCGCATGTTGTGAATATATTATCTAAGATAGATTTTTTGTTTTTATCGATTCTCGTGAATTCGTTGACGGCTTTATTCAAACCAAAGCTGGAAAAGATATGAGTAATTCTCGAAGCATTTTGACATTGAGGATCTTCAAAATGAACATTGAAGTCTCCGCATATTATAGCTGACGTTGATGTTTTCAATACTTCATGCAATAGCTCCCTCAACATATCCACAAAAAACTATGGTTCTTGTGACCTATATAAGGTAATTCTGGTTGTTAACTTTCAATTCAGTCAGAGAACATTCGAACTTTTTTTCAACGCAATTAAACGATATTTTCATATCATTGAATGAGCAATCTTTGCGAATAAGTATTGCAACGCCTCCACCAATGGTGTCAGACTTCAATTGTCTGTTCTCCACGGAAACTGGTAATTATAATGACTCTCCTCAGTCATTATCCGACTGGGTCCGATATTGAGGCTGCATCCTGCCCATCCAGGTATTATGTAGAAATTGATGTTTTCACGGATCTTCGATATGCAAGATGAATTTTTCTGGGTTTTTATCCGTTAGGTGTCTTCTGATTTGTTCGACGTTTCGAATTCCATTTTGAATTCATTCTCAAGAACTGTGAGACGAATATCTGTCCATACCGTCCTGGTCAATCACTCCCCTTACGAAGCAACCAAGCAAGAGCAAGCAAAGACTTCAATTGTCTGTTCTCCACGGAAACTGGTATTTATAATGACTCTCCTCAGTCATTATCCGACTGGGTCCGATATTGAGGCTGCATCCTGCCCATCCAGGTATTATGTAGAAATTGATGTTTTCACGGATCTTCGATATGCAAGATGAATTTTTCTGGGTTTTTATCCGTTAGGTGTCTTCTGATTTGTTCGACGTTTCGAATTCCATCTTGAATTCATTCTCAAGAACTGTGAGACGAATATCTGTCCATACCGTCCTGGTCAATCACTCCCCTCACGAAGCAACCAAGTAAGAGCAAGCAAAGACTTCAATTGTCTGTTCTCCACGGAAACTGGTATTTATAATGACTCTCCTCAGTCATTATCCGACTGGGTCCGATATTGAGGCTGCATCCTGCCCATCCAGGTATTATGTAGAAATTGATGTTTTCACAGATCTTTGATATGCAAGATGAATTTTTCTGGGTTTTTATCCGTTAGGTGTCTTCTGATTTGTTCGACGTTTCGAATTCCATTTTGGATTCATTCTCAAGAACTGTGAGACGAATATCTGTCCACACCGTCCAGCTTAGAACTAGAGAATTCAATATTTTTATTCAGAATGATCTTGAGAACCCTTTTTTTTGTTATGTTAAGAATATTCAAATGAGTTTTTCTTGCCCCACCCCAAGCCAGTATACCATAACAAAGAATAGATTCGACCAATGATAATTAAACTGTTTTGAGATATTTAACTTGCATGAAACTTCGTAAGATTTTGAATCTATAAATGAAGCTCCTGATTTTTTTCGTAGTTTTTTTCTATGTGTATATCCCATCTCAGAAAGCTATCAATATAAACACCCAAATATTTTATTTCTGTAGCTCCTTCAATTTGATTGTCATCAAATGTTATCTGCGAGCAGTTTGGTAGGTGGCATTTGTATGAAACGAAAGGAAGGAATTTAGTTTTTTCCAGATTAAGCGTTAGGAGGTTCGAGTCAAACCATAATTTGATTTTTTTCATGAGTGTTTTTGCCTTCTCCCCTACTTCCAACCATGTTTCACCTTCAATGAATATTGCAGTGTCATCAGCGTAGGAGATGATGTTGTTGGGAGAGAGGGTTAATAAATCATTGATATATATATGGTAAAAAGAATTGGACCCAAAACTGTACCTCTCTCTACTCAATACACCATCAATACTGACTTTTTGTTTTCTACCGCCAAGATAACTTCTGAACAGATCCAGGGCAAGTCCACGAATACCAATTTTCTCAAGTTTTCCTAGCAAGGATTTATGACACACCGTGTCAAAAGCCTTTGCTAAGTCGATAAAAATGCAGAGTGCTGGTTTTTTGTTGTCCATGCTGTTATTCATTTTTTCCATAAGAGCTATTATGGCATCTTCCGCGGACCCACCCTGACGGAATCCATACTGTCTGTCATTCAGTATCTTATTTTTGTTCAGATACTGACTGAGGCGTATTTTTATAATTTTTTCAAATAATTTTGCTACAGATGATATAAGAGAAATTGGCCTATAATTTGTAAGTTCTGCTTTATTGCCGGATTTGTGTAGAGGTTCAATTAGGGCTGTTTTTAAAAGTGATGGGATTTCTCCGTGGGACATTATTTGATTGAATATGAAACTCAAGGGGTCAGATATATATGCAGAGCACATTTTCAAATTTTTGTTTGTTATTCCGTCTAAACCGGGAGCTTTATTGCATTTCAATTGTGAGATGATAATTTCAATTTCGTTTTTGTTAGTTGGAGTGAGGAACATCGAGTCTCTGACAGTGGGTAAGTCTCGTTTATTGCCGTTTCTTCGGGTTATTTTATTAGCATATATATTTCCAACATCTCAGAAAGAATCTATGAACTTATCTGCAATAAGTGTTTGTTCTGTTAATTCTTCATTGTCCACTTTAAGTTTTGTTATAATTGTCTTTTTTTCCCCGAAATATTATTAGTGGCTTCATTTATGGTTTTCCACATATTTTTGGTACATTTTTTATTTGATTCAATTTTATTATTGAAATATTCCGATTTTGTTTTCTTTATTAAATTGTTCAGCATGTTTATATTGTTCAAATACTCGCGTTTTTTTTTTCACCTTCAATAAAATTATTCTTTTCTTGGATAAATTCTTGAAAAAGTTTATCTCGTTTTTTCATAGAAGTGACAATGCCATTGGTTATCCATATTTTTTTTCCCTAATGTTTTTAATCTTTACAGTTGTTGTTGATCTGTGACATTAGTTTTCATAATGAATGATTTCACCCCCTCACTTTCATTGCCCTCTCGAGATCTTAGAAATATGTGGTCTATACATGATGATGCTGTGCCTGTAACTCTAGTATTTTTATCAATTAGAGATTTGAAATTAAATTCCTGTAGAATATTCAGATATTCATGTATAAGCTCATTATTTGTGTCGAGAATATCAATGTTGATGTCTCCAATGATAATATCGTAATCTGAAAATGACTTTTGACGCAGGTAATCTGATAGCCCCCGTTTAAATTCCAAAGCTGACGTAGAAGGAGGTCTATATATAGCGAGTATACTGAAAAGTTTATTTATGGTTTTGAAAGAAATATGCACAGCGTTGACATCATTGATTTTTATGAAGTGACCTTCAACTTCCGGGATATCTTTTTTCATGTAAACCACTACTCCATCATTCTGATTATATACTTCATCATTATAGAACATGTTGTACCCTACAAGATTGAATATTCCACTGCTATTAATATGACAATTCCATGATTCCGTCAAGACTAGACAACTGAAAGAAGCCTTGTCAAATTGAGACATCAGTATTTGAAATTCATCAAAGTTCTTAGATATGCTTCAGATATTATTATAGAAAATGGAGAAAGTTTGCTTTTTATTCCGAAATATATCAGTGAAATCTGTTTTTAACTCTATTGTTTCCATATCCTCAATTTCTAGATTACAAATAAATTCATCCATGATATACGTTATATTGAATTCTTCACGACAAGTAAAATTTGAACAAAACTACATAGAAAACACTTACGAACGCAAAAATTTATGATTTATTTGTGGAGCTCGACCCAGTTCGGGTCCTAGTATGCTTTTGTGTGCCAGTAGGAATAGTTTCCTTCTCTTTCGAAGATTTTCCTGCGTGTTGTACTGTAGTTTCTTTTGTCTTTGTGGATCTTTGTGTGGTGTATCCGGTTTTACATTAGGATTAATCAGTTTCAAAAGTTCTTTTGGTGCTACTTCCTTTGGGGTACTCGGAGCACTTGACGGTTTCTCAGAAATATATTCTTCAGTTTCTTCTTGATGCTCTAATTCTTCCGTTGTATATATTCTACCGTTGACATGTAGCCGATTACCTCTAATATAACAATTATCTTCGTTGTTTGCTCTTGCTAGGTTTAAATGTTTCCCCAGAATGTTGTTTTCTTTCCGTTGTGTTATAGTTAGGTCTCTGGCAAATGATATTCCAGTTCGTCTCAACTTTTTTGCCTCCTTCAATAATGCTGCTTCCTTCAGAAAAGACGTGAATTCAATTTTGATAGGAGGATATCCTTTTTTCCCACTGGGTAAAAGTTGTTGAGGTCGCTTCCCTCAATATTCACACCAACTAATTTGTGTATTTCGGTTCTGATGTATTCTGCCGTTATATCCTCTGTTTGGTTTTCAGACCAAAAATAACAATATTATTTTCTCTCGACTTTCTTTCCAATTCTTCAATTTTTTTACTCTTCTGTATGTTTTCTTCTCCAAGTTTAGTGATTCTGCGATTCGAGTCTTCTAGTTTCAGTATTATTCTCACCTCAACAGCTTCAATAAACGACTTAAGCTCTTGTCTGTTTTTCTTTATCTCATCAAGAATATTTTCATTTGTAACTAGTGAAGTATTTTCTATCATTTAGGTCTGCTGTATTGAGGCGTGGTTGTAGAAATTTACTGCCTCTTTTCTATCACTACTGTCTGAAAAAATGTACCTGTTGATGCAAGCACCAGCTGGCCAAATTGTTGGTTGATTTACTTTCCCAACATGTTGCATGGGGAAAGATGCAATGAAAGATGCGGTATTTTCAGTCTCTTTGAGCTCCTTGAATGAAAACGGAATTTCAGGTGCTGTAGTTTTTGATAATTTGCCAAGTATGGTTGTACTAGGGTGTAATCTATAAACATGCAAATAACCAAGTTTCGGTACAGACTTCACTTCTGAGCTGGCATTCGTTCCTATTATTGGCCTACGACGACGGCCGTAAGACAAAGTTGGAGCTTTGTCCAACTCAATATAGCGGCTTGAAACTGATTGAGAGATTTTCCACTGCACTGATGACTTGGTTTGCCGTAATGTTAGAATTAGGGCCAGCACTAATTTCTCCTCCTGCGCTGGTACCAGGTTTAGCTACTGAAGCGTCAGCTTGCGAGGCATCACTATAACTTTCAATCAGTTGGCGATTTCTAAAGTTGCCTCTTCTTGATTTGTTGGCTTTCCAGTCATTATCGTAAGATGTCACACCTGTTATTTGATTTTTGGATGGAACCTGTCGTGAGATCGTGGGATCAATAAGATTGGAAGTTTTAGCGATTTTACTAACAGATGGCTCTGTTGATGTTGAATTCGAATGTTTATTATTGCACTGCAAAAAGGTAATGAATTGTTTTTGCTCAGTAATCCTATCTTCCAATTGTCTTACGAAATGTTGAAGATCGCTCACCCTCGAGTTGGTAAACTGGAGCTCCATACTCTTTTGGAAACAAAGCTGATTAGAACACAAAGCACTTTGGTCTGAACTAACCTCGAAATCACTGTCAATTCCGGATAACACATTTTCCCGCAAAGTAAATGCAGAAACGAGTTTATTCCTGATTTCACTAAGCACCTCATTGTTCACGTAATTAGATGGTAACTTCTGATACACAATTAACTCGACTACTTCTTCTTTTTTAAGTTTGTTTAGCTCGGTGAGCAAAACAACGTCCGTTATGTTATCGGCCATATTGTATCGCTTACCACGTATGGTCAGTTGATAGACCGTATAATGATCAAGTGGACAAAACTTCTACATCCGACTAACAAGCCGGTTGCCTGGACCTTACTTCGATTCTTGTCAATTGTATATCTTGGATGAACTAGAATAAAAATTAATCGGAATAATTTCTTTCACTATACCATTTGTTGAAACGATATGTAAATGACTTGATTCTAGCTCTACCAGCGAACAAAATCGATTATGTTCTGAACATTGTCAGCAACTATTACGAAAATCAACAAATTACCGTTAAAATTGAAAATGTACAAAGCATCAAATTTTTTTTATATGATTGTTTTCAGAGACAACGAAGAAGTCCTAGACACTGAATGGTACGCAAAATTGTGTAGTGACAGATACATTGAGTACCACTCACAGGAAAAATCACCATTCTTGCACCTATCTCGCGAATCACACCGTGAAAGAGGAATATTTTGGTGGGTTGTTTTCGGTGACAGCTTCGACGATTCGTAATTTTGTAATAGAGAGAAATTGACGTAGTTATACACACCTGCTCTCGTATTTCGGACACTTTCAAGAAATGGTTATCGTTTCAGCAAAAAACCCTGCCGTACTAGCCTTGCTGATAATCAAAAAGACAACTCACCTTCTTCAAGGGGCATCCAGTTGTTGGGGGGTGGAAATGATTTCTGAATGGTGACCAAGGCTTATCTTCACTTCTCAGAAGAGTACAAAAATGTTTAATTTTTATAGTTTTATAGGTCTCGCAAGAATCCAGTGCATCTCGGCTTCCACATCGTGTTAAATATAAATGTAACTGAAATCAGGACATTGTTACAATGCGTATAATAAATTTCAAGCTATTTTGACCAGCTGTAGACGAAGAGCCAGCCACGGAAATGGGGCAGCAATTTATAGAATGATTAAAACCACCTAATCAGTGTGCCTTAACACCATTATCAATTGATTCGGGCACGTGCCAGCTAAAGGGATTGAAAAATTATTTAAAGGTGTTCAATTTATAGAGCGCTGGTTTTTGGTGTGATTGTAGCTGACTATATTTAAAATTCGAAAATAATATTGACTAGCGATTTTTTTTGGGGAAAAGTAGTGCCGAGTGCCATTAAAGGTGTGTAGTAAAGTGCCGAAGTCGTCTCATTTATGGAGGGCTAGGACAAAATGTTTTCGTTGCATTCAACACACAGGATAGTGTATGTGAAATGACTGGCGAAAATATTGAGCCGAACACCTTGCCAAGCGCCGATAAAGAGCGAGAAATGCGCGCACGATAATTGATCAGATGCTACAGTTATTTTTTATTATGAACGTTGTAAGTCATTTTATTATTATGAATTGAAGGAAGTTAATATTTTATTCAATATTGTTTATAATTTTTGTCTTGACATCAATTATTTTTTCGATTTCATGCATGTAATTGTACATGAAAACACAGTAACAGGAAAGGCTAGATATCTTGATAATTATTCTGAATATTTCAGTATGAAAATTACCGTTATAACTGATCATGATAAAAACTATTAATATTCTATCATTAGAATGAAAATCCATGAAATTTCAAATGATTTTCATTTATAAAATTATATTGAAGTTTCTCAGACTGCTTGCTTCCCTACCCGATGATTCTCGTGATTTGTAAGATGGAGTCAAAGTTATCAATACATATCTTGCAGCGATCTCATTTACAATTAGTTGATTGAACAATTATGAAGTATATCTCAAACAATAATGCTGCCACGATTATTTACTCTCAGTCGTCTCCTTGAGTATCGCCATCGTCTTCTTCATCTGTAATATTGAATTTGAGTTATTTAAATGTTGCGGTTACCTCATCTGCAATCAATCGATAAAAAAATATCATATATATATATATATATATATATATATTTATTTCAAATTGTGACTGTATGCGTTATGTAGAGAGACTTATTTGGGTTGCAGTCTGGGGATGACAATTAGGCTGTTCTCTTTGTTTTTGTCGAGCTTTCGAAAATGTTTATTTTTTTTTCAAGACTCTACAATATGTAAATGTATAATATGAATTACAATATATATATGTATACTTACAAAACGTGAAAATCAATTAAAATTATTAAAAATGAATGACATATTTCACGAAGATCGGGAAGTCACTTGACGGAAGTTGAGTCATATACAGAGTTATTAATTTTTAATTATCTACTGATATTATAATTGCAAATGAGGGAGTATTATATTCAATGAGGATGAGAGTTATCATTCGTATTCAGATTTTTATGTAGGATATAAGTATATATATTGCTCAGATCACTAATATCTGTTCGTTTATTCAAAACAATATCTTTTTTATTTGAGATGTGGACCATTTCTAGAAATAGTCTCTTGGTCAAATTGGTCTCCATATCTAAAATTCTCTTCAGCACCCCATCTTTTGATAGTGTTACCTCACCTATAATTCCAGTTACTGAAGATCGCTTCTATTACAAAACATTACCTAACATTCATCAATTGACGCCTAAATTGATTAATATATTCAGTGAACATAACATAAAAATCGCTCGAACTAATATTAAAACAATATCTGACTTACATTCTAAATTGAAATCTCCTATTCCTTTAACATCCAAATCCAACGTCGTGTATGAAATACCATGTATGGATTGTGATAGAGTATACATCGGTCAAACAAAACAACTTTTGAAAGATAGACTAACTGGACATAAGAGTGACTGCAGAAGGAATATAAGATCAAGTGCATTGACTGAACATTCAATTGATTTAGATCATAGGTTGAGTTATGAAAATGTAAAAATTTTAGATATGGAGACCAATTTGACCAAGAGACTATTTCTAGAAATGGTCCACATCTCAAATAAAAAAGATATTGTTTTGAATAAACGAACAGATATTAGTGATCTGAGCAATATATATACTTATATCCTACATAAAAATCTGAATACGAATGATAACTCTCATCCTCATTGAATATAATACTCCCTCATTTGCAATTATAATATCAGTAGATAATTAAAAAATAATAACTCTGTATATGACTCAACTTCCGTCAAGTGACTTCCCGATCTTCGTGAAATATGTCATTCATTTTTAATAATTTTAATTGATTTTCACGTTTTGTAAGTATACATATATATATTGTAATTCATATTATACATTTACATACTGTAGAGTCTTGAAAAAGAAAATAAACATTTTCGAAAGCTCGACAAAAACAAAGAGAACAGCCTAATTGTCATCCCCAGACTGCAACCCAAATAAGTCTCTCTCTCTCTCTCTATATATATATATATGTAATGTAGATCTGAATTTTGAAATGTGGACTCACCGAAATCCGCCGGTTTCTTCCTTTGCAGTCTGCGGTATGCACTTCACTTCAGTTTATATGGAAAAACTGAGGTTAAATGGGGGAAAGGAAGAGAAAGGATTTTTTGGGGAAATATAAACTATCGATTTATTAACGTATCTACAACTATAATGCACGTGCATGTGATAACTACACCCGGTTGACGACAAAGAGAGCAGTATGCAGTATTAATTAATATCTTAATGTGTTGAACAACGGTTCTACTAGCAAACTTCTTCGCTTGCTTCAAAAAAAAAACCAAAAAAAAAACAGTAAATTCGTTCGAATCTACCTTTACAATGTTGCCACCTCCCATTAAAAGTAACATTTTATTATTCAAATCGAAGTGGCACCAACATACCCTCCACCATGAAAAGCAATTTTCAATCTGAATTGTGTAAAATAAAAGCCGGAAAGTACGAAGTACTGGAGTGAGATCTTCCTGAATCTAATATCCATTGAAATATTTTGATTGAACAAACAAACTTACCCCATAAAAAAAATACCAAAGAACAATATATTACAATCAACTGTAATGGAGCATAAACAAAAATAAAATGAAACCATGAGCAGATTACAGCTGAAACAATAATAAAATAAAAATTACAAAGGGCATACTTTCAGAACGGGTCGTAAATAAGTACCTTTGCCTGTTTTTACACTCACGGTTCTAACTATTCCATCCTTTCCGGGATGTACATCAGGAATTACAGCCAATGGCCAATGTAAAGGGGGTGAATTATCATTCTTTAAAAGAACAATAGTTCCAATTTCTATATTAGGAATTTCTCTATTCCATTTTTGACGAATTTGGAGGGTCGTGAGATATTCTAAATGTCATCGCTTCCAGAAATCTTGGATCATCCGGTCGATGAGTTGGAAACGATTCAAACGGTTGACTGGTAAATGCGTCACATCTTCTGAAGGTAAATCGTCCAAGGAAGATAACGTCAAAAAATTAGCGGGAGTTAATGCTCGAGGAGCAGACGGATCTGAAGACAGCCTACACAACGGACGTGAATTCAATAAGGCTTCAACTTGTGCAAGAACAGTTGAAAACTCCTCATAAGTTAATAGTTGATCCCCGATTACCCGAAAAATATGAGTTTCAGCAGATTTCACGTTGCTCTCCCAAAGGGCCCCCCATACGTGGTGCGTTAGCTGGATTCAACTTCCACTCTATTTGGTTCAATGCTAACTCTATTCCCAGAGCTTCCTGATGATCTGGTGAATTGATCAAAGTACCGAGTTCAGATCATTTCTTCTTAGCCCCTACAAAATTGGACCCTTGATCGGAAAAAATAACTTTGCAAGGACCTCTTCTAGACAGAAACCTCTTAAAGGCCTGTAAGAAATGATCGGTCGACAAAGAACTTACAAGTTCTAAATGAACCGCTTTCACACTCATGCAAACGAATAAACAAACATATGCTTTATGCACTGGAGCTCCCCTTCTTCTGCCCATAGTAATATGGATCGGCCCGAAATAGTCGACTCCGGTATGAAGAAAGGCTTTAGCCTGGCGAACCCGTGCTGCTGGTAAGTCACCCATCAGTTCTTTCGGTTTCAAACGGAAGCAACGATTGCAAGCGTGTACTCCACGCCGAATCGCATTTCTACCAGATAATATCCAATACCTTTGTCGGATTAATGCCTCCAGAAATTGTGCACCGGTATGCATATTCACTTTGTGATAATGATCAATTATTCTGTCAATTGCTGGATCTCTGCCAGGCAAGATAAGTGGGTGCTGTTGATCAAAACTCAAATCAGAATTAGTAAGTCTACCCCCACCCCCACCCTGAGGAGTCCATCTTGTAAATATGGCCGCAATTTTCGCAATTTGTGCGAACACTGACCCTTAGACTGCAAGAGGTCAATTTCATCAGAGAAATATTTCATTGGCAAACCTTCACCAAAGTCAATTCAGCCTTCTGAATATCCGAAGCAGTTATGATTCCTTTAGATAGGAGAATGTTCGTGAACCTGAGTACTCTTACCGTAGTTCGCAGAACTTTTACCCATGAAGAGCATCTCATCATCAACTCATACAGTGGATGATTTTCCATATTTTCAGTAGAAACGAATACATCATTATTCTGATTATCACCACAAATTTCATCAGTTCCTGAAATTGGCCAAGATTCTTAAGAAAGGGTTACCCAAGGAGGGCCGGATATCCACAAAGTATGCCTAATTAATTGAGATGGTGTCGAACCCCTAGATAAACAATCACCTGGATTATCACTCCCTTGTATGTGACGCCAATGAGCATTTGGAATGGTTTCACGAATCAACCCTATGCGATCAGCTACAAAAATATCTTTTATATAAAAAGTATTAAGCCATTGTATAACGGTAGTTGAATCCGAGAAAGCCCATATTTTAGTAATAGTAACTCTACTATTATAGGTATCAAAAACGTGTTTGACTAATTTGGATAAAAGTACCGCAGCACACAATTTCAGGCGAGGTATTGTTACAAGCTTAAACGGAGATACCCTAGATTTAGCGCAAAATAAATTGATAGTTACCCTCCCGAGAGGGTTAGTAGTACGCAAATAAACCACAGCACCATACCCGTCCTTGCTTGCATCCGCAAATGCTAACAACATGACAGGTCGTTCCTTTTCAGCTGAAAGGTAACGTGGCAATTGAAAGTTGCCTATTTCCGACCATTCCAATTTCAACTTATGCCATATATTCCGAATATTCGTAGGAGGTTCCTCATCCCATCCGATCTTGAGTCTCCATAATTCTTTGACCACCAGTTTGAGATACATTATAAAAGGAGATATCAGACCAAGAAGATCATAGCAACGCGCTATAGTAGACAATATGACACGTTTTGTACATTCAGATCCTGGAATTTCCCATTTAAATCCCAAATTATCCGATTTCGGGTTCCAAAGCATCCCTAAAATTCTCATATCTTCCCTAAAAACCACTGAATTTGCGGAACGGTTTTCAATAGGTATCTGTTTCAAAAGAATCTCTGAATTGGTTGACCATTTTTTCAGATCAAATTTTCCCGCTGAAAATAAACCGACTGATTCTCTATATAATTGACAAGCTTCCTCATCTGAACCAATACTAGTCACCAAATCGTCCATGTAGAGATCTCTTAACATAACCTTTGCCGCCAGAGGAAATTTATTTCCATCCTCTTCAACTAACTGCCTTATGGTTCTCAGGGCCAAAAATGGTGAGGACTTCACCCCAAATGTCACAACACAGTTTTCGTAAACCTGGATTTCATCATTTGGATGAAATCTCCACAAAAGTCGCTGAAATTCACGATGCTCTTCAACGATATTAATTTGCAAGTACATTTGATAGACATCTGAGGTCAATGCTACTTTGAATAAACGAAAATTCACTAATAAGGTGAAAATGTCGGCTTGTAATTTAGGACCACAATATAATAAATCATTCAACGAAACGTCATTATCTGATGGTGCACTTGCATCGAAAACTACCCGAACAGGAGTAGTAGTACGTTCAGGCTTGAATATTGCATGATGTGGAATAAAATGAGATATACCATTCAATTTATTTTTTTCTACCAACTTCATATGACCGCTATCAATAAACCTTTGCATTATTTCGTTATAAGCTTTTCTAAAATCAGGAAACCGGTAAAGTTTTTTTTCTAAGGAAAGCAATCGACACTTGGCCATATTCATTGAATCACCCAAATTGTTCTCAGACTTCTTGAATGGCAAGGCCACTGTAAACCGCCCTGTAACATCCCTACTATATGTTTTCAAATATATTTCATTACATTCTAATTCTTCCGGATTCTGTAAATTATATTTAGGAACTTGTTCTATTTCCCAGAATTTATTGAGTAATTGTTCAATCGCTAATTCATTCGATAACGTGAGAAAAGTGTGTGTTTCCGACACTGGTGAAATAACCGGAATTTTTTCCATAACTACATATCCAAGGGTCGTTTGTACCGCTACTGGTGAACCTATGGAGCTAGTAATGCGTCCAGATCCTATCAAATATGGAAAAAGTTCAGCACCTATGATACCGTCAATTTCTCCCGGCTGAAAATAAGTATCATCTGCTAGTTGAACACCGACTAAACTTGAAAAAACACAAGACTGTACCTTTACCCGAGGCAACTTATCTGAAATTCTATCTACCAACAGTGCCTTGAGTGAATATTTCTTATCCTGATCATAACGAGAAGCAATCTCCAAATTTGTCATTCCTTTTACTTGTTGAGAATTTTGACCAAGTCCCAAAACTGCAGAATGAATTTTAGAAATTTCAAGTCCTAATCTTTTGCTTTTGCAGCATTTCAATGTCAAAATATGAGTCTTACCACCACTGTCCAGTATGAATCGAGCTGTCTGATTTTTCCAAGGACTATTGATAACATTCAGTATGACCGTAGACAATAAAACAGTATTACCGCCCAAATCATTACTTCTGATTGTTGAACATAAACTATTAACTTCCCTAACCCCCATATCGGCTCAAACCCATTATTCGGGGTTATTTCTGTTATTTTTGAACTTCCTTGTACCACTGGTTCCACCGAACCTGCCGAGTTCTGTCTTCCAGTATGTAATAAAATATGATGTTCATGAGAACATTCCGAGCAAACTCTTTCCGAAGTACAAGAGCGAACCCCATGATTCGGAGACAGACAATTATAACACCAATTTCGTTCTTTTACAATTTCATATCTTTTTGAAGGAGTGAGACTTTTGTATTTTGCACACCGATTCAAATGATGCCAACTCTTGTGACAAAACTGACATGTCGATTTACTGGGAGTTTGACTTACTACAAACGATTTGGGTGGTGATCGCGATTTATGGATGTCAATAGGACCTGATTTATTGCTTACCTTTTTTCGATTCGAATTCAAACTTTTAGCATGTTCTTTCACAAATTCCCTTATTTCATCAAAGGTAGGTATTTTTCCCCTAGTTGCTATTTCAAAGGCCTTTGCCGTCTCGGAATCTAACTTTAACAATGACAGATAAGCTAATACGAAATCGGACAAATCAGACAGTTTGAGATTTTTTAACGCCTGGGCTGCCGAGAGAAAATTTTCCAAAAACATATTGAGATTAGAGGCCGATTCCCCTTGCATAGGTTTGAACTCCATCATTTGATCTAAATAGCTAGTAGCTAATGCCCGTTGATCCTGATATTTGTTTACAAGCGCCTGCCATATGATATTATGATTATTTCCCGTTGGCTCTATTCCCGAACAAGTTATCAAAGCAGAACCCTTCAAACGGCCCATCAAATAATGAACCCTATCTGCATCTGTTGAGTTGGTATTCTCATGTATGACGCTTTTGAAAAGGGAATAAAAAGTTTCCCACTGCCGAAATTCTCCAGAGAATTCCGGTATTTCGATTTTTGGTAGACTAGGTAAGGTTCGCACTGCCATATTATTAATATTACTTTGGATAGCTGGGCTGATAGTAGATTCTCTCTCCAAAGCAGCTGCAACCTCGTGAACATGACAACACATTTCATCTATAGTCCGAAGAACAGCAAAATTTGGTTTGAAATCCTCATCAATCTCAGCGCTGGTATCCATTATGTCATCAATAACCTTAAGTAACTGTGTACGAGTTTCCCCGATGGACCTATATAATGTCTGAAACTTTTGCTTTGCTTGATCATCCGAGATCTTTTTCGAAGTATCTACCAATGTTTGTATGATACTGAATAAAGACTTTTTTTTGCATTTGAAACTTTCAATTTACGCTCCGCTACAGTGCCACCCACAATTATAATCGAAAAAACAGAAAGAACCCACTCAAGACTACGACTTCCTATCTAGTATTTGTATGTTAAATTAAATAACCCATATCCGAACGAATATTCCGTTGACAAGAAAAACAAAACCTGATACTGCCTCTTTAATTATTCCGCAATAATACTGAAACGAATCTATTTCCAAAAGTAATTATCAGTAATTGAGTTAAATGCTGAGACCCGATATCTCGTTTTCAACTCACTTTCGAGTGAGAAATTCCGTATCTACTCTAACAAAAAAGCCGAAGACGTACAGAATAGTTTACGTTATCAATTCAAATTACAAAAAAATCCATCCGGCTCGAAGGACCAAATGTAATGTAGATCTGAATTTTAAAATGTGGACTCACCGAAATCCGCCGGTTTCTTCCTTTGCAGTCTGCAGTATGCACTTCACTTCAGTTTATATGGAAAAACTTAGGTTGAATGGAGGAAAGGAAGAGAAAGGATTTTTTGAGGAAATATAAACTATCGATTTATTAACGTATCTACAACTATAATGCACGTGCATGTGATAACTACACCCGGTTGACGACAAAGGGAGCAGTATGCAGTATTAATTAATATCTTAATGTGTTGAACAACGGTTCTACTAGCAAAGTTCTTCGCTTGCTTAAAAAAAAACCAAAAAAAAGAAAACAGTAAATTCGTTCGAATCCACCTTTACAATGTTGCCCCCTCCCATTAAAAGTAACATTGTATTATTCAAATCGAAGTGGCACCAACATATATATATATATATATATATATATATATATATATATATATATATATATATATATATATATATATATTATATTTGTTCGGCTAGGTTTCCGCGGTTAGAAATGTGCTGGCTGGAACTTCCGGTTGATCCGCGTCTGGAATGATTTCCTTGTCTACGTTTCGGCTCCCAATTCGGATCCATTTTCAAGACTGAATGACCTTGCGTCTAGGTCTGAGTTGTCTTACTAGCTGGCTATCATCACTGGAGATATATATATATATATATATATATATATATATATATATATATATATATGTTCGGATAGCCTTCAGAAATGTGATAGCTGGAACTTTCGGTTGATCCGCGTCTGGAACAGTTTCCTTGTCGATGTTTCGGCTCCCATTTCGGAGTCATTTTCTCGATTTTGAGTGATGAAACCCAGTTAGTAAAACGACTCAGACCTAGAGGCAAGTTCACTCAGCCTTGAAAATGGCTCCGAAATGGGAGCCGAAATGTCGACAAGGAAACTGTTCCAGATGAGGATCAACCTGAAGTTGTCACATCTATTTCCTTCTCCAGGTGTACGGGCTGAATGAAGATGTCATCAACGTAGGCTGGCAATTGATCCCCCTCAAACCAGATTATTTCGAATCTATTATCGCTTTCTGTCTATCCATAGTTGAGTGGAGTTAAATGTGTTGAGATTCTGACATTTGCGTTCCCCCAAACACTACTGATTTAGTTTCCTCTGAGAAGTTATTGATACAGTTCTGTTTTACATGGCGGCAAATTCGCTGCATAAACATTTTTGAATCTTCGGCTAAATGGCTCATTGACGTCCTTCAATTGGAAAGTTTTCGTGGAAATTTTGAATCTTGCTTCGTTGACGTCATCGGTTTGTTGGACGCCATATATGCGGCAGAGGAATTTCTCTAATATTGCATCCGATGATTGAAGCTTCTATGCTTTTTTCGAGCAGAGCAAACGGTCATCAATTATATATCATTATATTTCCTCAAAAGATCATTTCAATAACATAACTCCAATCATTTCTGATTGAGATCCTCAATGATTATGGTACTAATTACCAAATTTCTGCTCAAGTACTCGTCTTTTAAGTACTCAATTCTATAAAGATAAAGTTAGCGAGTAATGAGTAAATTATTTTAATTTTATAAATTTTCATTCTTATAGAGTATCAATAGTTTTTTTCATGAACAATTATAACGGTAATTTTCATACCTAAATATTCAGAACAATTATCAAGATATCGTTTCTGTTACCATGTTTTCATGTACAATTACATGCATGAAATAAAAAAAAATGATATTAAGACAAAAATGATGAACAACAATGAATAAAATATGTACTCCCTTATTCATGACAAAAGAATGACGTACAACGTTCATAATAAAGAATAACTGTAGCTTGTGATCAATTCTCGTGCGCGCATTTCCCGCTCTTTATCAGCGCTTGGCAAAGTGTTCGGCTCAATATTTCCGCCAGTCATTTCACACACACACACTATCCTGTGGGTTGAATGTAACGAAAACATTTTTTCCCATCTTTCTATGAATGAGACGACTTCGGCACTTTACTACGCACCCTTAATGACACTTGGCACTACTTTTCCCCCAAGTAAATCGCTAGTCAATATTATTTTCGAATTCAGCTACAATCACACCAAAAACCAGCGCTCTATGAATTGAACACCTTCGATCAATTTTTCAACCCCTTTACGGCCGTACCACCCCCACCAATGAAAAGATGCCGTTCTATAAATTGCTGCTCTATTTCCGTGGCTGGCTCTCAGGCATTTACTATGTTGAATTCAGGTAAATCGCTGGACATTCGGAACTTATGAAATCACACACTGCATTCGTAAACAAATAGTGCACCCAAAAATTCATAAAAGGGGCGAAATCCTGTTTGAGTCGCAGATGTTGAAACGATGAATGGGATTTCAATTAGTTTTGAGGAGATTCTCATTATGAATATTTTATATTAGCTTGTAATTTCTGTTTCAAATGAAGAAACACTTCTTCAACCCAGATGAAAAATTACCAATGGTCACCTAATGGTTCGGAACTCACGCCACTGAACTAGTCCATAAGAAGCCCTGCATATCGCTGAGATACGTATATGACATATTGTCATATAAAAGGCCTCAATTAATATCATAATAATAATAATAAGTTTATTCATCATATCATCATACACACTTTTTCAGTCTAGGTGGAAATAAAATAACTCCGAAGACATTGAACAAAAATGAATAAACACAGAAAAACCACAAGGAAATTAATCCGCGCGTGGCATGAAATCTTTGTCTATACATTAAAAAACGTGAAGAGCATCTCAATACAAATGTTCTCCAATAATTTTCAAATATAAAAATAAAAGCATGTAAATCTAAAGGACTAAATAACAAACATAATGAATCTTTGTTAAATCTAAAGGACTAAATAACAAACATAATGAATATTTTTCAAAACAACAAACATGAACATCATTCAAATACAAACATCCTTTAATTTTGGTAAAATGTAAAATTACACCAATTTAAAAATGTTTGAGACTGGAAGATTAAAATTCAAACTATAAAGTAAGCAATTAAAAGGTAATTGTTAAGATTGTAAAAGTTTTAGTCTACTCAATTCTAAAATAATAATGATTCTATATCAGATTCAGGGGAAAATTTGGTATTGAAATCACATGAGAATAGTTACATCTGCAGACCATATTATGTAAGTCTATAACATACTCTGTTTGTAGCTATAAAGCTTTCTAGTGTTTCTAACGGAATAGTGAACAACCAAGTTCTGACCCTTTTCTTGAACATTTCGTATGAGTTGATCGTTTTGAGTTCGGGCGGTAGCTCATTAAAAAGTTTTGGTCCCAAAAAAGTGTAACATTTCTGTTTTTTCAGTTTTGGGTATCATAGCGTTAGTTTTATGCCTTGTGTTGTAATGGTGCTGGATAGGTATCAACGACGATTTATATCTATACTGCCTCAGGAGGATCGCAAAAACAAATATCTGACTCACATTCCTTATCGTTGTTTCTTGATAAAGTTTATAGGACGGATATTCTTGCGGTTTTTTATACATCATTTTGAGAATGCACTTTTGAATTTTCTGAAGGTTATTGATAAGTGTTTTTGAGGTTCCTCCCCATGCAATGACTCCATAGGAAAGATGGCTTTCAACCAATGCATGGTACAGTATTTTCAGGTATTTTATATTAATGATGTTTGATATGTTTTTGAATCTATAGACCATGAATCGCAACTTTTTAATCACATAATTTATTTGATCTTCCCATTTCAAATGAGGATCTATATATATGCCTAGGTATTTAACCTTATCAACGGATTCTATTTTCAGAAGGGCTCCGTCATCATGTTGTATTTCTAGTTCTTTATATGGTGGTAAATTTGCAGAGTATGATGTAAACGGCAAACAGTGAGTTTTTTTATAATTGATTGTCAGTATTCTATCGTTGAAGAAATTTATTATATTTTGGAAATCAACTTCGATGTTATTTTTGAGAGTGGTCCAGACAGTTCCTTCATAAAAAACGGCAGTATCGTCCGCGAAACTCACAACTTCCTCAATCGTATCTTGTTCGAAAATATCATTGATATAAAGATTGAAGAGAATTGGGCCCGAAACAGTACCTTGAGGCACTCCACATGTTATCACTTGATAACTGCTCATAGTTCCATTGATATTGACGCATTGTTTCCTGTTACATAAGTAACTCTGAAAAAGTTTATGAGCAACTCCTCTAATGCCAATATTTGAGAGCAATGACAGTAGTTTTGAGTGGTCAACGGTGTCAAATGCTTTTGCCAGATCGATGAAGACACAGATAGAAGGATTTTTTTTGTCAATTGCATTATTTATCAGCCTTGTCAATCTGGCAATTGCATCAGACGTTGAATTTTTTTTACGAAAACCATACTGCCTGCTCGATAAAATATTGTATCTTTCGAGAAATGAGACCAACCTCTTCTGTAGGGTTTTTTCGAAAACTTTTTCAATGCTCGATATCAATGAAATAGGGCGATAGTTCGTGACATCGAGTTCATCACCGTTTTTAAGAAGAGGTTTTATTTCAGCAATTTTTAAGACATCTGGAAATTTCCCATCATTTATGGATTTATTTATCATATAAACTAACGGAGGTGCGGTTTCCTCCTTGATGTCTTTCAGAATTTCAGATTTTATATTGTCAATCCCCGGTGATTTGTTATTTTTCGAATTTGATATAATCTCCATAACTTCTGCTTCAGTTGTCTCTGTTAAAAAATGAATCTGGATTATTTTTTTGTCTGACAAATTTCGTTTCTATTTTTTTCCTCAAATTTGTTGCCATTTTTTCGCCAATATTGGTAAAGTGTTTACAATACAAATATCTTCAGATATTTCTCTAACGTCATTTGTTGTATTCCCAGCAGCATTTTTGATTTCTGTAATTTCTGTTTTTGTTTTTTTGAAATTTCATTTATACATTTCCATAGACATTTACTCGTATTTTTATTACCCTCTATTTTGTTATTATAGTAATCACTTTTTGCTTTTTTTATTAAAAAATTCAACCTATTACTGTAGTTTCTGAATTCTTTTTTGTTTTGTTCTGTCGGTTGCGTTTTCATTATTTTGTATAGTCTGTTTTTTTTTATGTTAGATTTTACTATTCCCGCAGTTATCCAACATTTTCTCCTTATTTCGTTCCTCCTAATTTTTATTTTTATTGTTGAGTTTTCTAAGTGTTTTTTTATTGTATTTATTAAATTTTCGGTACATACGTCAACGTTATTTCCAGTATACACTTCTAGCCAATTTTCCTGTTTTATTTCTCCTTTGAATTTATGTTCATTGAATATATTTCTGAATCTTTGTGGTTCATCAGCTCGTATTTTTCCAGGTGTAGTGAAGTGGTTTATGATGCAATAATGGTCTGTTATGTTAGATTCGAGGACTACAGGAATATTTTCATAAGAGGATTTTTTTGTTTTTACGAATATATGATCCAAGCAAGATTTCTCATCACCTATATTCCGAGTGCAGCTATTTATCAAGCAATTGAAGCCTTCCTCCCCCATTACATTTAGATATCCATGTACATGGTTATCGCTATTATTCAAAATTTTAATATTAATGTCACCCGTAATTATGTGAAGATCTGAGATTTGACAAGATTTGAGGTAGTCTGACAGGTTACTTATGAAGTCTTTTTCAGATGTTGGGCACGGCCTGTAAATACCGTTGAGTAGTATTTTGGTATTGTTCAAAGTAGTGGTCAGCTCTAACATATTTATTTCACCAAGTTCAACCACGGTGCATACACAGCAGAGATTCTCCTTCGCAAAGATAATGGTCCCATCATTTTGGTTGAAAGAACCTTCATTATAGAATAGTTGATACACATCGAGATTAATGAGATATATATCTGGTATTTGCCAAGTTTCTGTGATTACAATGAAATCAAAAATATTTCTCACATCCGAAAGTAGAATTTTCAACTCGTCTAAGTTTTTATTTACACTTCTTATATTCATATGGAAAAGGGACAGTTCGAGATTATTCACCTGTTCCTGAAAAAACGTGTTATACTCGAGTGTACCGCTGATAATATCTATTTCTATTTGTTCGATATCAAAGTCTCTCAAATAGTTATCCATTTCGGATTTGTAAAGAAAAGAAAAGCCAAATTATCTTCCGCTGTTTGTTCGCGTTAACATTCTTGGTTTTTCGCTTGCTTCCTTTGTACATTTTACGGATGAATGTAGTGGTGGGGTGCTTTCTGTTGCGGTTTTTTTTTGCCGCTTCCAGAGGTTTCACACTAAGTTTTGTGATTTCTTTTGTTATAACTATGGTTGGTGTACTTGGAGCACTCTGTGGTTTCTCGAAAACACCTTCCTCAGTTTTATCCAAGATTTCTAGATCTTCCGGACTGTAGATTTTCCCGTTCACATGGAGTTTATGTCCTTTGATGAAACAATTTTCTTCGTTGTTTCCTTTTGCTAGGTTCAGATGTTTTCTTAATATCTGGTTTTGTTTTCGTTGTTTGACTGTCAAGTCATTAGCGATTGATATATTAGTGCCTTTCAAATTTTTAGCGTTTTTCAGGATGGCTGCCTTTTTGAGAAACGATGTGAATTCAATTTTTATTGGGGCGTTATTCGCTTTGCCAAGTGGGTAAAAATTATTGAGGTCACTTTCGACAATGTTTACACCGACTAGATTTTTTAATTCCTTTTTGATGAAGTCTGCTGATATATCTTCCGGATTTGTTTTCATACCAAAAATAATAATATTGTTTTCTTTAAGTTTCCTTTCCAATCTTTCGAAGTTGTTTATGGTTTTATCGTTGTCTTGTTCTAAAGCGCTGATGCGTCGGTTTAAGTCCTCCAATTTCAAACTTATTTTCACTTCTACTGCTTCAATCAATGATTTTATTTCCTGCCTATTTCTTCTTATCTCTTCCAATATAGTTTCATTGGTGATTGACATTTCCAGTGATATGAACAAGTATGATGTTTTATTCAAGAGTGTATGGTTTTCTTTACAAGTACTGTTCGCTGATAGTGTCTACCCTCAGCAAAAAAGGCAAAATGTTTATTTTTATCCTTTCTTGAAATGTTAATGCTCGATTTTACGTTTCTAATTGTACGTTGTTTTTTGTTCTTCACTTATTGGGAGACAGGGGATTGTTTTCGCATTTGGTAAGTGAAATATTCATAAAGAAAAAACACTAAATACCTCAGATTCGATTCAATTTGCGTGGAGCTAACTCACATTTACTGCATATATTATAAAGGTTCAATTGAAAACTTTCAGAACATTGATATACATGTTATATGCAAAAATACGGTCTCACGACAATGTCTCACATATATCAAATTACAAGCGATAACAACTTCTCGTGAAAATGCTGATAGTGCAGCAACAGGAAGTGGTCGCATTTCATTTCCCACAATGCTAATGCTGACACTACATTCTGAACCTTATAAATAGGTCCTGCGCGACCATGAGAGTCAGTAGTTAAGTAGTACTCATATTTCAAACACAGTTCTTCATTGTTGAACAACTATCTGAAATAAATCAGTTCAAGTCTATCCAGTGTTTTCCACGGTGGTAGCAGCCACCATTGTATCATTTTTCGAAAAGTCGAAGAGGGAAATCCAGATATAACAATTGGCGCAGTCGCTGTAGGATTCCTGAACGCTGCTAGAACAAAAAAACCTTCTAACTGGTAGCGGTGGATTCCAATCCTTTGAGGAAACAAAGAACCTGAGGAGTTATCACTTGAAGCCCACGGAAGGAACACCTGGTGAAGCCCCTGGTGGAAACTTCAAGAACAAGACTTATCACCCATGAAAGCACTATTGTGAGTGACAAAGAATCAATCATCTCGTTTTACATATTTCCAATAATCATACCGATTGATTATTAACTTAAGCCCAAACCCAGTTTACAATAATAACCTGTTCTATTATAATAAAAAATAGTCGCACAGTTCGACTATTCGAAAAAAGTATGAATTGATCATTAACATTCGATAATGTTCGAGTGAGATCAATTAATTGAGCAACATGGACAATAACGATAGTGAAAATCAAGCCCGCCCCGAACCAATACCCGAAATTGAACCATATAAATTATCTGAGATATTTTCAATTGTCCCTGAATTCGGAGATCAAATTTTTCTTAAAATCTTCATGAATGCTTGTGATTGTGCTTATCAAATGGCAACTCGTGATCAGAAAAATTTATTAACTATTCATATTAAAAAAAAACTCCGAGGAAGGGCTACCCAACTCATAAGCTCGAGAAACCCTGAAACTTATCATGAAATTAGGCACCTATTGAGTTTGAATTTTGGTGATACCCAAGATCCCACCTCACTAATTCAAGATCTTCAACTATTGGAACAATTACCAAACGAAACCGCTTTAATTTTCTTCAATCGTTTACAAGTACACAACGCTAAGATGCATGCTTGTATTCAGAAAAGTGCTCTTACTGTGGAGCAGAAACAATCTCAGTCAAGATTAATCGAAACTATGACATTGAACACTCTACTTACCGGACTAGAACCTAGACTAGGCCAGATAATTCGCGCAGGAAACCCTAGAGACATGCTTGAAGCACATATGCGCATTAGAAGAGAACTTCAATTGTCCTATTTTGAGAATCAAAAACACGACAGACAACAACAAGCAAGAAACAATATTCCCGAAAAACCTCATTCATCTCACCCTTCGAAATGTACATTTTGTGGACATCTTGGCCACTCGTCGCACGAGTGTCGACAAAGGCAAAGATCCTTCAACTCGAATTTTCCCCAGAATTCTAATACTAACTTTTCGAGACCCAACACTTTTCAACAAAATCGACCCCCAGTAAATTACCAAAATAACCATTCGAGACCACCATTTCAAAATATGCAGAAAAACCCACAACAATTTCAAAATACCCAACCGAAACCAGTTTTCAAAAATCAAAATCAATCTCAGAACAATTTCCGTCCTCCAGTTATTCAACGCAACCTTAATTTCAACCAACAAATAACATTCTGTATGAATCACCAGGATACAGAATACCAAGATTTCGATTCAGTTAATTATTCAGAATCACAAAATTATTATGAAGATGATAGCCAAAGATTCGATGAATATTATACGGACGATAGTCGAAACCCTTAACATTATTTATGATCAATATAATAGTGGTGTGAATAACGATGAATATCAGGATTTTCTTTCACTCCCCAAAATCACCCTCCGGATTCCAACCAAACCAACGACCCAATATCGGAAATTCAAACACAAGTCCAATCAATGAACTTAGGAGACTTCCATCCCGATCTGAATTTCCCGGAGCAACGTTTCATGTAAGCTCACTGCATGCAATGAATTCTAAAAATCTCTACTATATAAAAGACCTGACAAATACATACTCATACTCATCGACACTGGCGCTGGAATTTCCATATTCAAGCCAAAAACTTGTGAAAAATATCTTCACCGACTTCCCGAAAACGTAATATCACTGACCAGAAAGTTTTTATAACAGAATCTACTTTGTTGAATTTTAAAGACAATGATTCACATTAAGTATTCGTTTATGATTCAGACATTGAATTCGACGGTCTATTAGGATCTGATTTTCTTGAACATTATAACTGTATCATAGATCTGAAAAACAAACTACTGACAACAGATTTCGAAACAGTTCCTTTATTCAAAGTTACAGAAGACGATATTGAAATCGATAGTGGAAATAAAATTTCAATTGAACCTAGGATGGAACGAGTATTCAAACTCAAAAGCAACTTCAAGAACACTGATGCTATACTGCTAGCACAGGAAAAAGAGAAAGTCAGAATACCGAATGCTTTAGTAAAAATTAACGAGAAAGGTGAATCATAAATGTCAATGCTATTCCAAAGACCGTAAACTTCACGGACTTCATTTTAGAACCGATATCAAGTTTTGAATTAGCCCTGAACTTCAACACTGCTAATGATCAAAATTTGGAACAAATAGATCGAACTCAAGAAATTTGTAATCAATTGAGACTTGATCACTTGAACCAAGAGGAAGAACAAATGATAAGAGCCCTTTGTTTAGAGTTCTCTGACATATTTCACCTCGAGGGAGACATTCTTACCTTCACGAACGAAATTAAACATACTATCGAAACAAATAACGCAAGACCAGTGTTCACTAAATCCTGTAGATATCCCCAAATCCACAAGGAAAACCAAATTTCTGAAATGCTCAATCAATAGATTATTCAACCATCTGCATCCCCATGGTCGTCCCCAGTTTGGGTAGTCCCCAAAAAGCTAGACGCTTCTGGCAAACCCAAATGGCGAGTCGTTATTGACTATCGAAAACTGAACGAGCTCTCTGTGGACGATAAATACCCCCTGCCCAATATTTCTGATTTGCTTGATCAACTAGGGAAGTGTCAGTACTTCACTACCCTCGATCTCGCGTCAGGTTTCCATCAGATAGAGATAGACCCGAAAGACGTTCAAAAAACAGCCTTCTCCGTAGAGAATGGGCACTACGAATTTGTTCGTATGCCGTTCGGGCTGAAGAATGCTCCATCAACTTTCCAACGAGTGATGGACAACATTCTCCTTGGCATCCAAAACGAGCGCTGCCTTGTATACAAGAATGACATCATCATTTATTCCCCCACGATCCATGAACACATATCCAGATTGACCGAAGTCTTCAAACGGCCGAGGAAAGCGAATCTCAAAATCCAACCAGACAAATGCGAATTCCTGAGAAAGGAAGTTGCATATCTGGGCCACATCATCACCAAAGATGGCTTGAAACCAAACCCGTCCAAAGTTGAATGCGTTCGAGATTTTCCTCGACCAAAAACCCCAAAAGACATTAAATCGTTTTTAGGTTTAGCCGGATATTACCGAGGTTTTATCTCGAATTTCACCAAAATCTCTAAACCTCTAACAAAACTATTACAAAAAGATATTCCATTTAATTTTGATTCAGAATGCGAAAAATAATTCGATGAACTGAAACTAGCCCTCACTTCCAGTCCCATTTTAATATACCCAAATTTTGAAGAACCTTTCCTTTTAACCACAGGCGCTAGGGCATTTTCTATAGGCGCCGTCCTTTCACAAGGCAATATAGGCAAAGACATTCCGATAGGGTATGCTTCGAGGACGCTCTGCTATGCTGAAACTAAATGCTCTTCCATTGAGAGAGAGCTTTTAGCGATTGTATGGGCCGTGAAACATTTTCGACCCTACCTTTTCGGCAGAAAGTTCAAACTGATTACAGACCACAGACATCTCACTTGGCTCTTTTCAATTAAAGACCCAGGTAGTAGGCTGGCACGTTGGCGTGAAACTTGAAGAATACGACAACGAAATAGAATACAAACCCGGCAAAATAAATAAATACGCGGATGCACTTTCCCGAATAAAAATCAATCGTTTCAGACAATGTGCGAATTTTCAGTCAAAACTTGCAATATTTGCGTCAAACGAAAACCCAAACGAACAGACAAACGAACAGACATCCGAACAACCCCTTTCAGGACCAAGTAAATCCCAAGACACTCCACAATCTCAATAAAACGAAGAAACTCTTCTTGAACAAATTCAAAATGAATTTTACACCTTTACTGATTTGTACCGAACTTAATCTCTTATTGAATATTCAAAAGTAAGTTACGATAACAGTCAACTACTAGACAAACAACATAAACATATTCTCACGTTTTTTCGACAAAATCTATTAGAGGATCTCCACGAAAAGATCATAGACGATATTTTCGAAGAGAATGCCGAATTTCATAACAATAGAGTCAATGTCCTATCGAGTAGATCAGTTAAAGGTAGGAAGTATTACATAGTTCCATTGCCTTTCAACCCAGACGCAGTAAACGAACTTCTGTTTTATGCACTTTACAAATGGAAGAACGACATCGACCTTTCAAAGACTTTCTTTGTTGAAAATAATTTGGATTTACCTATATTAGAAATGATTTCCTTCATTTTTGCAGAAAAAGACATCAAAATAACAATCTGTCAAAATTTAACAATAAACTCCTGATACAGACGAAGTTCCCATCATCATAGACCAATGTCACTCTGGTAAAAGTAACTTACATCGAGGTATCAACGAGAGTGTTAGGCGATAAAACAAAAATATAATCGGCCGAATCTGATAAAAGATGTAGAAAATTTTATCAAAAAATGCGAAACCTGTCAAAAGTCGAAATTTGCAGGAAAAATCTAAGTCCACTTGTGAGAACTGAAACACCTAAAACACCATTTGAAAGAATAAACAAAGACATCCTAGAAATTCTAAAAAAAAATATGTTCTCTCTATTAGAGATGAACGGACAGAGTTCACCCGAGCATACCCAATGGAGGATAAATCCGCAATATCAGTTGTCAATACGTTAATACTTTTTCTTCAACACTACGGGACCCCACTCAGAATTCATAGTGACTCCGGTCGCGAGTTCAACAATACAATGATGAGAGATCTCTGTATGCTTTATGACATTAAACAGTTATGACATTAAACCTTAGCTGTTTTGCCTCATGCTGTTATTTGTTGCAATAACTGTAAAAATAAAACACATGGATTCACACCCTATGAACTTTTATTTGGACACACCTTAGTCAGACCACCTGAAACCCTTTATAATCAGAAAGAATTGATATCAAAGTATGTGAGAGATCTTAATAACAAAATATCGTACTACTACAAGATCGCAAGGAAAGAACTCAGAAACAAAAGGAACAATCAAAACTTAGATTCGACAGGCACATTTCACCCTTTTTACCCGAATATAAAGTAGAAGACAAGGTTTACGTTAAAGAATCCCAAATACAAAATAAACTTGGAAATAAATTTAATGGGCCATTCGAAATAATGGAAAATTTTCAAAATTCAGCAATGCTAGTCAATTGGAAAACTAAACAAAAACAAAAGTAAACTTCGATAGATCAAAACATTATACTGGAAATTAATTTTATTTTCAGGCTTCTCCTGCTGATTCCAGCAGCGTATTCACAATACTCTATTCAACCCATTAACAATACCATCGACGTCTTCCTTCATGAAGAAACCACTCTGGAAATTTACAACGATAAATGGACCCTACCTGTTTATAAAGACCTAGATTCCATAAACTCAGCCCTTATTAATAATGATAGAATTCTAGAAAATATGTTATATACGTTTGAACAATCAAACCCGAGGATGACTTCTTTCAAAACTGAAGTGAAAACACACATTAGTCTCTTGACTCAGATATCCTCCTCACTCAATTTAAAATATCGAGAAATATTCGCTGATACCGAAAAACATGAAAAAAGACCGAAACGCGGCCTAATTAACGGCGTAGGAACTTCCTGGAAAGCAATTACCGGAAACCTAGATGCATCAGACAGTGAATATTATTCTAGCTGTATTGAAAAAATTTCACGAGACGAACACCACTCCTGAAAAATCAAATAACTGTAACCACGTCGGTGATCAAAAATTTCAATTCAACTATTCAAAAATTACAGATCGATGAAGAAACTTTCAATCGCGATATAAAGGAAATAGAAAAATCTATCTATGAACTTTCAGATGATCTTGCCTCTTACGAAGCACAATTGAAAACATTAGAAGTATGCGAAACAATAATGGAAAGCAATCTTTTTTTAGAAACTACTCCCGATGACATATTGAATTCAATTACATTTGCTCGATTGAAAATACTCCATAGCTCAATAATTACTCCAAATGATTTGATCAACTCACTTCAGGGAATCTCTCAATCACTTCACAAAAATAACTTGCCTTTACCGATTCAACTTTCAAATGTTGCCCAATATATTGAGATCATTGAACTTTGAGCATATCAAATCGATTCTAGATAGTGAAGCCATTTGCGAAGCTCAGCTGCTTAGAACGTTAACAGCCCCTCCGAAATCCTGCCAATCTTCCATTATCTACGGCAAGAATTACAATATCAAAGAACTAGACGACAACCTATGGCTCATTACACTATCCGAAGTATTACCAATCACCATCAAATGTACCAATATTGAACCAATAACTAAATTGGTCAAAACTAATTCTTTGCTGAAACTTCAACCTGGATGTAGTTAATTTGTTGGGAGCACGAGAATCCGTTCCATATTTCTTGTCGACGAAAACAAAAATATTACCTACAGCAATCACGCAGTACAGATATCCTATAGCTGCTGTGAGCCCCTTCCTGAGTTAAAACCCCTGAAAATCAATAAAATCAATGTGGACGAACTCAATATAGCCCAACACAAATTGAGTCAATACTCAGAAGAAATCGATAAAATGATAAACGAACCATTTGTGAACAAACATATCTCTTGGTTCACATATTGCACTATAGTGTTGATCATCGCCTTGATCGTTCTCTACATCTCTTGCAAATGCCGACGCAGAGGACCCATCCGAATTGGTATAGCCGCCTCAAACGACCAACCACTACCAGATCCAAGACCTAGCAGGACACCCCGTCCCTTGGCAAGGTTCATTCCGAGGAGAAGACCGAGCATCAACATTCAAGAACCAGTGGAAGAAGAAATTCAACTCAACACGAACTATTTCAAAGAAAGTGCTTGATTGAAGTTGCAGCCAAAGCAACAACTTTTTATAATAAAGGGGAGTTGTTATATGCAAAGATACGATCCCACGCCAATGTCTCACATATATCAAATTACAAGCGATAACAACTTCTCGTGAAAATGCTGATAGTGCAGCATCAGCAAGTGGTCGCATTTCATTTCCCACAACGCTAATGCTGACACTACATTCTGAACTTCATAAATAGGTCCTGCGCGACCATGAGAGTCAGTAGTTGAGTAGTACTCATATTTCAAACACAGCTCTTCACTGTTGAACAAGTATCTGGAATAAATCAGTTCGAGTCTATCCAGTATTTTCCACGGTGGTAGCAGCCACCATTGTATCATCTTTTAAAAAGTCGAAGAGAGAAATCCAGATATAACATACATTTATACATTCATTGCCACGGGTTTGTACACGTCAAAACTGTTTCTCTTCTTTCCCGACTAGTGGAGGTCGCCTCGTTTCGTTTTCGAAAATTAATTCTTGATAATAAATCTCAGTATTCTCAGTATATGTAATAACCAGATGAACAGTTAGTATGAGTCCGTGTGATTGATACCTTTTTCTCATTCCTTATTTTGGTCTTTAGGTGGTTGATATTTTTTGTCGAGAGAAATTCATTTATATTTCCTATATGTAAGACAATGTTCGATATGCAAAATATTTTTATTTGAGTTTCTCACACACAATAATTGTGATGGCATGTAATTTTCTCTCTTACACATTATTATCTTTGCTCCTAAAATATATTCATAATTATGCTTATTTTATTGGTTGCATGGAAGAACGGCCCTATGTCGAATGTCGCCAACGTATCTGCATTTGATGTGCTGAAATATTTCTGAACTGAATAAAGAAGCTATTATTATTTTCGTCGAAACAAACGTAGTCGGGTTCGTACTCCCCACTGCTCCAACCCAGTGGGCGAACGCGCTAGTATCATCAACCAATTATCACTCCCCGCACCGCGGGGTAAGTGATCACTAGCTCCGAGAATCTTGCGTCCTGAGTAGACGCAACGAACCGAGAATAACGGCCTTCTGCATGCGGCCGGCCAAGATCTCTGCCACATTACGGCATGCCAGTATGACCTTGAGCTCCGAGAGTAGCGTTGGCCTGGAACCACCGAGAACACCAATAATCAGAACCACTAATTTGACAGAATAGTCCGGGTAGAGCCTACGGATGTCGTAAATCCTGGAACTTTTTCCGTTTTTCATCCTCTTTTCGGACAATTTCGCTTCGGCAGGGGCGTAAAACTCAATAACGCATATCGTCTTACTTCTGTGGTCGAAGAAGACTAAATCAGACTTATTGGCTTGTATTTGCCTGGGGGTGGGGAATCAAAAAGTTCCAAAAAATTTGACACCTCTCATTCTCCACGACGGACTCAATATCCCCTAGAGCGTAAGGCATTACCGGTGTCCTGTCTAATTCATACGACTGCCGAAGAAAATAGTATAGCACTTGTAAAACCGCGTTATGACGATGAATATAGGCCGAGACCGCATAAACTGCACAAGATGACAGCAAGTGCATCAAAGTCTCAGGCGCATGTCGGCAGGCCCTGCGTCCAGTATCTGGGACCTCTGTACCCATCACGCCGTTCCGGTAGACAAGGGTGTTGAAGGCACCGTCTTGGCACGCTATGATGAACCCCTCAGTCTCCGACTTCAGCTCACCTAACCTGAGGAAAGCAAATGTCAGCTTAACAGACAAGCCTTGGTCCTTGATGTTCTTGAAGGAAAATCCATGCATTGGCTTGTCTGTAGGCAGCTGCAGCCTTGATGTGAGCCTTTCTCCGTGCGGGCTCCAACTCGGTGATAGAGAGTTGGTTTACCCGCTCGGTGTCGAAGTTCATCAGCCTTGCTGCTTTGAATAAAAAGGCTCCGATTCCTGCATGTTCATGTTCTCGGACCATGCAATGTAGGGTATCAGAACTCCTACAGGCTCCATCCAGTACCATTCTGTTGTGAAGACCACGGCCCCCTTGTTGTCGATAAAGATATAACCGTGAAACGGACTATTTGGGATGTATGCTTCTGTGCATATGCATCATATTACGAGTCTTTGCGTCAAGTTGCCGCAACTCTTCCTGAGTCCATTCGACAACTCCGAAGGAGCAGATTGAAATTGGAATGGCGAGCATGTTGGTGGCATAAACTTTGTTTTTGCCCGACAGCTCTGAGGACCAGATCTGACGTAGTTTCTACCTGTACTTGCCACAGAGAGCATATTTCACCGAGTCTACCTCTTGGGTGTGGCGTTGTTCCACGCCCAAATAGGTGTATGTCTCTCCGGAATTCAAATGATGTAGAATGCTTCTGTCTACGAGTTGGGAACCCTCAGCGGAATCCTCGCATCTCTTCTGAGATGAACCAGTACACATTTGTCAATTCCGAATTCCATACCGACAGCATGCGTGAACTCCTGCACCACCCTGGCGGATTGCTGTAGGTCCCTTTCTCTAGAGGTATAGAGCTTGAGGTCATCCATATGAAAAAGATGCGTGACCTTATGCCTCCGGTTTCCAGAGGTTCCGCAGTTATATCCTGAGGGGTTTTCCTGAGCGCAACAGACAATGGCATTAGTGAAATGCAGAAGAGAAGGGGGCTGAGGGAATTCTTCCTGATGAACACCATTTCTTATGATGACCGGCTCTGTTTCTACCTTGCTTTCACCTGATGTTATGGTGAAGCGGGTCCTCCAGCGCGGCATCAGTTTTTCGATGCATGTCACTGTTGATCAGGTACCGCGAGGAATTCGAGTAAGTACAACAACAATTCATGTGATGTTGTATCGAATGCCTTGCGATAGTCGATCCAGGCCATAGAAAGATTCCGCATATACTGCACGGAGTCCCGCGTGATACATCTATCGATCTGCAAGTTCTCCTTACAGCCTGCGGAACCCCTCTTTGACCCTTTTTGCTCGTATATGCGTTTTAACATCTTGTGAAACGTATTCAAGCATGCTATCGGTCTGTAATTCTTAGGATCCGACAAATCTCCGTTCTTCGGGATTAGCACGGTTCGCCCCTCGACAACCATTTCGGAATCAGCTGTTCTTCATTCAGCCAAGAACTGTATATTCTGGCCAAATGGTGGTGGGTACTCGATTACTTTCACCACCAATAGTTATTGAGGCCATCAGGGCCGGGAGCAGCAAAGTTCTTCAAACCCTCAAGAGTTTCCCGAACTTTATCCGTGGTTATCGGTTGACAGTATTTCGGGCTCAGGCTGATGAAGCCTTCGACAGAAAGCTTCAAACTGCGTCAGGGTTGGAGTGTCTCAGTTGAGTGGTTGCGGATGCTCGAAACTACCTTTCCAGAAGGATTCTACCCGATCAGCGGATTATCCACAACACGCGGAGGCAATTGGAATAGGCGACAGGGTTTTTCGAGGAACTGTTTGTTCTCTGAGAAAGCCCTCGCCCGCCTTACTAATAACTTTTTTGCAGCCACCAGCATTCGTATCCTCTTCGAGGCAATGCTGCTCGATAGTGAGCAGCACCCCTCGATTCAATGTGTGATGGGATCTTCTCAGTTTTGCAGCGATTTGCCGCACTGCCTGCGTAAATGGTCTTTGAGCCGCTGAGTTGTACATCACACAATGGATACGACATGCGTGTTGTCTCGCCGACTTGAATTCAGCCTCCAGCTTGTATATGCGCTGTTCATGCTTCCTGTAGGGTCGAAGGGTTTGTCACCCCCTTCTTTCCCAGAATGAGCCTTGACCCCTATCCGAATGAGGTCGGTTGTGGGGGCCCTGTCTTCTAGTGATAGGAACCAGATTTCGGGGCCTGTAAAGTGGTTGGCCCAACAGGCCCACGGCCGGCACTAAAGAGGAGAAGCTTTCTTCCCTCGGATGTGCATCAGCTACCGGTCCGATTTTTCAGCCATATATATCAGTGATTCGATGATAGAGAAGATCTACTCGTCTGTTTCGACGTCGAAAGCGCATTAATATCCCAATAGAAGAGGCAGAGCCTATTTAACCCTTAGGCTTATTAGGTTGCAGCCTAGGTTGCGATGATCGGAGGGGTGCGCTGAATTCGTGTCTTCGCATGCAATATAAATCTAGCATCATTACATCTTCCCTACATATTTCAACTAGGCCGAGACAAAATACTTGAACTGAATGCGCTGTGAACCGAAAAAGCTTGGGAGTCCTTCATTTCAATAATGGATTTTGAAATTTTAAAAAGCGCGTGTAAAACAATCACTGACTTGTCACTCGAATCGGTCGTTGGTCGAGCGAGTGAGTGAGCTGACAGCACAAACACATAGTCAGGTTTCTTATGGAAACTGCATGAACCAGACGACAGTCAATTCATTATGAACAAAACAACAGAGTTGAAACAACTTTATGCCACTAATTTAGAAGAAACCTTCGCAAAGGAATGCAGCCATTTGGAACAGTTTTTAACTGACACCAAGGGCGGGTATTTTATTTCTGCCAGAACCCCAAAGATTTTGTTGTAGTTACTCAGGATTTTTATATTCCATGTATGTTCCTGAATGTGGAAATAATATTGAGAATTTTCTCGACAATGAGTGTTACCAACTGTGGCGGCGAAAGGTGTTTTACATCACTCAAAAAAAGTAAAAAATTACTTGCGCTACACACTACGCCAGCGAAAACTTGCAGTGCCCTCGCTAATTTACATGAAAAGTAATTTTTCTTAAAACTATCAAATAAAAAATGTTTCACCTGGTCTATCTTGAAGATGACAACAGAAGTGTGAATATTTAAAAAATACTTAAAGTCGAAGCAACTTCACACACTAGATGATAACGCTCATGGTTAATGGTCGCAACAACTGAGTTGTCTATGAAAACTAAGCCAATAGAAGTCATGCGGAAAAACATGACATGCATTCGATTTTCTACTTGGTAGCCTGCAGACAGGGCTTCAAATTCATAATCGAATGGGTGGGAATTCTGTACTCGTCGAGTCATCCGTGTAGATATTGCCAAGGGTGGAAAGATTGATAACAATTCAGAAGGGATCCGACCGTGAACATACCGACAGAAGAGAGACAAGTCTCCGACACTTATACGATGTTCCAAAGAAGTGAGCGAAGAATCAACAACAAGACGGATTGCCTTTTTTTGGATAGAATCGAGAAGCCGCAATGAATATTTTGGTGCCGAACTCCATACATGAGAACTGTATTCCAAGACAGTATTTCTTCGCACGGAATAGAAATCCAAGTTTCTGGAAAGCACCTTTAGCGATCGATTTCACATGGTTCTCCCATAAGAGATTATCACTGATCGTAATTCCTAGCATGAAGATACTTGACTTTGTAGAAAAAGTTACTCCTGACATATGAATACTAGATGATAATAGATCGGCTTTTCCTGAGACATGCGTAGGGTTTTTCTGGCATCAAATTCCACCAAGTTCATGTTTCCCATTCTATTATTTTTACCAGGTCATCGTTAATATTATTGACGTGGATTTTTCTTTGAATTTCTGTTTCTCGAGCTGGTATGGAGACTCTGGAAGAGAAACTACTATGAATAGTACTACTGTCCGCAAAACTATGTACTGAACAAGATATATTCTCGAGCAAATCATTGATATGAAGCAGAAACAAAGTGGGCGCCAGAACTGGACCCTGTGGAACACCTGCATTTATTGGGAGAATATCAGATGATACTCCATCAACAACCACATACAAAGACCTATCAGACAAGAAACTCTTCAACAAAGCACACAACTGAGGAGGCAACACATTAGACGGCAGCTTAGAAAGGAGACCCCAATGCCAAACTCGGTCGAACGCTTTCAAAATATCGAGTGCAACAGCTATCGTTTCTCCAAATTTCTCAATTGAATGCTGCCAAATATCAGAAACATTAGCAAGTAAGTCACTGGTTGATCTTTGATGGCGAAATCCGTAGGGTCGATCATTAATTATTCCTGATGTCTCTAGATATTTGATAAGTTTCATATTGATTGCTTTTTCCATGACTTTGAAAATGATGGAAAGCAATGCAATGGGTCTATGATTACAAGGTAAGGTTTTTTTCCTTCTTCAGGAACTTACTTCTAGTGAGAGAGATGTGAGTTGAAATTTCAGTGACATGGCTTCTTCCAAAAGACAGCTCGTCACGATATCATCGACATATGTGGCCTATAGGGCCTTTGCGGCAAGAGGTTATTGTTTTTGTCCCTCTTCAGCTAGATGTAAGATACATCGGTTTGCTAAGAAAGGGGAGGAAGATATTCCAAAAACCACAGTGTTCAATATGAAAGTCTGTATGAGCTCTTCGGGAGAGAATCTCCACAAAATTTTCTGAAAGTCTCTGTGTGAGTCTTCCCCCAAGAATCTGCTTGAATATTTGGCGAATATCCATCGTCAGCACCACGGGATGCAGTCTGAATCTTGAGAGAATCGTAAAAAGATCTCTTTGAAGTTTGGCACCTGTCAAAAAAGTTGGGTTGAGGGAAATTCCATTTGGAGATTTAGCAGAAGCGTCGAAAATCACGCGGGCCTTTGTCGTTTCACTATTGAGAATAATCACAAAGTGGTGAGGAATACAACAAAATGAATTTGATTCGATAGAATCTGAAACGAGTGATATGTGATTTTGTTTCAAATTATCTCTCATGAAATCTCGATAATTTTGGTACGAGTCAAGGTCATTTACCAAGCATCGTTCTGATGAGGGGAAACGCCTTTCAGCTGTGCTCCGAGATTCGAGAAAATGGGGTTCGTCTGAAAGAAAGGAAAGAGCTACAACGAATCTTCCTTCGGGGGTACGTGTTGTCGTTTCTGAGAATATTCTTTCGCACAATTCATCATCAGGGTCTATAACAACTTTGTGAGGAACTTCTTCTATTTCCCAAAAACGCTTCAAAGAAGTTCCAATGGTGGACTAACACGTACAGAGAAATGCATTTGAGAATGTGGGAGTGAAGTTACAATGGACCTTTCCCATGAGAATCCAACCGAAGATAGTGTCAATGGCAACAGGTTCATTTTCATTACCAACAATTTGGTTTGGTCTGAGAATTTTTGCAAAAATGTCGGCACTTGAAAGAATATCAACGGATTTCGGAACGTTGAAGTCCTTCATCAGCCAATTAGAGATTTGATGAATGAGACCAATCATGTGATATTGGCATGCGTGGCATATTCTCACAAACTCGGGATAATATCACAGCATCGACAACCAGAGTGATATGTTTGTCTAAGCAGGAACGAATGTTCAGAGAAACATCTTTTGAGTCAATTGCGTTCATGTGACCCAGACCTTGAGTAGAGAGAGATATGTTATTACGAGGCAATCCTAAAATTTCACAACACCTTTCAAATATGGAATTTGCTTGACTGTCGAGGAGAGCTCTTACTTTCTGGTGATTTCCGTGAGCATCGAGTAACTCAATTTGAGCGGTTGACAGCAAAACCATAGTACTTGAAGGAGAAATGCTATTGGACAGAGTTGTCGTAGGTGCCTGACTAGGGTTTTGGACATCATGCGAATTTGTTGCTAAGGAAGATGTTGAAGGGGGGCGGGAGTCGACTAAAGAGATTTAGCAAAATTGTACCTATCGTGTGGAGAGTGAGACAGAAACTTAGGGCATTTATATAAGAAATAATCCTGTTTACATAGAGGACGTGAGTTGGAAGTTTCTTTCTGAGCTGAAAATGATATCCTTTTTCTAGAATGAGCAGAAGATTGACATTTTGAGGTGGATATTTGAACTTGCTTTTATCGAATTTACCTTGTGTACTAATATCTAACGCACGATCAAGGGCATCACATTGCCTCCGGAGAAATTCTTTCGAAGTATCGAATGTGGGAATATCATTTGATCCAATTTCGATTTCGAAACGAGAAACTGAATCGGAATTCAATTTCGTCAAAAGCATGTTCAAAGTGAGAAAGTCCCATTGATCTGTTGGAAATGCCATATTTTTCAATGCCGCCAAATTTTCCTCAAATATCTCTATCAATATGTCTAAATCATGAGAAGTAGTTTTCTGTTCCGGGATTTTTGAAACATTTTCTGATTCTCGATAATGAGCTATTGCTATCGCTCTCTTATTCTCAAACCTTGCTTTCAACGCGTTATATGCGATGATATAGTTATCATCGGTAAGAGGAGTGCTTCTCACTAATGTTAACAGCGGGCCACTTAGGGTGATTAAATGATTGAATTTTCCAATGTTGCTCGATTCAGCATCATTATGAACCACCGACTGAAACGTATCAACAAACGTTTTCCAATCTTTCCGAGATCCATCAAATTTGAATGATTCAATTTTAGGAAATTTCACACGGCTTGATTTAACATGTGAATTACCATTCAGAGAAGCTGTGTCGTCATCAAAAAGTTCCAAGTATGCAGCTTTTATAGCAAAAAACTTTTCATCAAATTCCGAACGTATTTTACGCTGAGCATCATGAAATGGCATCTAATTGTAAGTAGCGAGCTTTGAAATGAAAAACATATTTTTATCAATTTTGGCAGAATTTGCAATTCCGTGCGAATCATCTACTCGATCAATCGTTGTTTGTCTAAGAGTTGAGATTCGTTTGAGTTTATTTGCAACACTCGTCATTTTGTTTTGAAGTGCATCGATGGAAGTATTAATGAGAAAAAAACTAAAATTAGCGAGAGCAAGTCTTTTTTTCAATCTGTCGTCAGTTAACACTGTGTCAAGCAAAAAAAATCGATACAAACATCTAAAAAGTATATTTTCCCCGATAAGGTGCGAGTAACTCCACGGAAATGAATAAATAATTTATTTCTGTGGAACAAAATGAGTACGATTGCCGGTGAACAGCTGATAAAGTGTGCTGAGGTGATAAAACGTGTTCAATGAAAAAAGCAAGCCAGCAACAGTTCAAAGCGCGAGAACGAGAACCGAATAAATAGTATACGAAAACAAAAAATGTACTTATTTGCAATTTATAGAATTCCCTTTACACATAACGTAATAATTTGAAACCAATTCAAATCGGCGAAGAAGGTCCAATTAATGTTCAGTTGGTGTGAGAGTGGACTGTATATTCTAAGGAAATTATTACCTTGTGTTTCAAGAAGAAAAATGTTGAGCATAATTCGCCTGTGATTTCCTATCTTTAAATGTGGATTCCTGCATTCGTAATCCAGTTCATACGCGATAAATAATGATTTGAATTAAATCAAACGAAAAAAACAAAAAAAAATCAAAATGAAATTAAATGGTCAATGAAGTATACTTCCCTATGTTGGAATGGATTTCACATACAGTTCAAAGAATATATAGACATAATAGCGGCACTATACCTAGTTCTTCTATCCTCACCAGCCAGCAAGCGAACAGCATTCTCCTAAGATTTGAAGATCTTCAGTGCATGGCAGAAGTTTCCCCATGAGATAGTGTCATAACTTAATTTTGAGTGAAATGAATCGAATCAAACTTTCCCCAACACTTCAGAGTTGAAAAATAACGTTATCTTCGAATGAGGAACAATATGCTTGACAGGTTATTATTTAATTTTTCTGTGTAACTTTACCAATTTAGGGAATCGTCTATGGTGATACCAAGTAGCTTGCACACTGAGCCATCGATAAATCTGTTGTCACGAGAAATTATCAGCTTCTGTATCTTGTCAGCATGGAATTGCAAAAATTTGGCTGTAAACCAGCTCCTCGCATTTTCAAATGATTCGATAGCAAGAATCTTTACGTTAAAGATATCAAAAGAGGTATTCTAAGTGTTGTCATCGGCAAAGAGAATGGTGGTAGTACCATGTGGTGTATGATGCCGAATATCGTTTATATAAATGATGAACAATAAAGGACCAAGGACAGAACCTTGTGCTACTAAAAAAAATGTTATTTCCAAGCTCCGAAGCATTACTACCGATTTTCACAAGGTGTTGTCTGTTCTTTAAATAAGATGAAATGAAATCGAGAAGTATTCCTCTAATGCCACAGTAAATCAGTTTTTCTAACAAAATGTCATGAGAGACACAGTCGAACGCCTTGGACAAGTCGCACATCGTCAGGATCGAATGTTGCTTATTTGCAAGGCCCTCGGCAATGTCTTTGGTGGGTTTACCAAAGGAAATTTTATAATGGACTGTATAAAGGATAGATCGCTCACCTTTCTAATAGAAGACAGCAATTGAATTTTCACCAAGGTGAAGAGGAGGAAAAATATGGTTGGAAGGATACAAGGAAGTTGGTTATTTCACACTTCTACTCGAAAACAAAAATTAAATTGCCGAATAATAACCTTCGTTTTTTGCTATATCGAATCGGAACGGCTTTAAGCTTCATACTGACTCTTTACTTGTGATCGACCCACGTATGAGCATCTTCACTCAAGTATAAAGTCGTGAACAACTCAATTCTAGAAAATCGTCCTATGAGTAGACAACACCTGTTGCATTGATTTTTCCAGGAATTTCATTTGAACAGAACGGCCAAAACATCCTGCCGCCCTGAGTTGGATTTTCAATTAAAAGCTATTCAATTATACTAAAGAACAAAAGATTATACATAATTTGGATTTCCCAACTCCAAATTTGAACAAAGGGATACCCCAAATAATATTTTTAAACCAAAATGAAATATTGAAGATCTTAAATGAACTTCCCACAAAAATAACAAAAAATATAACAAATATTAAATACTATTTTCCTTTATCAATGAGATGGAAGTGGACACAGTTTGACCACTGGACCAATGCAAGAATTATTTTTTGTCCTCACAGTTGCCACTCGTACCACGCCATCCTTGCCTGGGTGTACCTCATCAATGATACCTAATGGGCACAGTAGAGGGGGCAAATTGTCCTTTTACGGGCTCTTAAAGATGAAAGATATTCGATACGCCATCTTCTCCAATAATGTTGAACCATGTTGTCAAGAAGTTTATATCGGTTGGATAAATTCATATTTTCATCATAAGAAAATGCAGAAAGTAATGAATTCAATGGCGAGCCATATTAAAAATGCACAGGTGTCAAAGCGATAGGATCAGCATGATCACTACTAAGCAAACATAGTGGTCGACTATTCAAAAGAGCTTCCACTTGAGCTAAAACATTATAAAACTCTTCGTAACTCAAAATTTGCAAATCAATAACACGCGTTAAATGAGCTTTCATGCATTTACTGTTTGATTCCCAAATACCCCCGAAATGACTAGCACGCGGTGCATTTCCTTTCCAGGTTATTTTGTTCATATTCAATTCTCTCTGAAAATTGTCAATATAATTTTTTGATCTAAGAAGTTCTTCTATTTCATTAAATTTGTTTTGGCTCCTATAAAATCCTATAAAAAGTTGTACAATTGCCACGGCGAGCTAGAAATCTTTCAAAAGCAGCTATGAAACAATCGGTAGATAATGAAGAGGCAAATTTCAAATGTACTGCCTTTGTGGCGAGACAAATAAACGAACAAACGTAAGCCTTCTGGCTGTGTATACCCCTTTTTCGACCCATCGTAATGTTGTATACCCCTGTAAAATCAACACCCGTGCATGAAAATGCATTGGCCTGAGTCACCTTTTCGGCGGCGAATCAGACATAATGGGATGCACAGATTTAGGATTGATTTTGAAGCAATGATTGCACTTCCAAATGCGCTGACGAATTACTTGCAGACAGAATCCAATAATTTTTCACGCAGAAGGAAAGTAACAAATGGACACCGGTATGACCATACAATTTATGATAGTAGTCCACTAACAAAATAAAAAACGGGTCAGACTTTGGTAATAAAATTGGGTGTTGATGGTCGTGAGACAATTTTGAATTCGACAGTCGCCCACCAACTCTAATGAGGATATTTTCTAGGTATGGACGAAGTCGACGAATACCGGATTTGAGCACTTTATTGTCTTTCAAAATTTTATACTCTTGTGAGAAATTCTTCATTAAAACAGTTTTAATCAAAACAAACTCTGCCGTTTCTGAATCAATTCAAAATATTTTTTATACGATAATATTTTTGTGAACCTCAAAATGTACACGACGCAGTGTAGTAGTTTTGACCAAGACGAAAAGTAACTGATGGCGCTATACGTAGGAAAATTGCCATTTTCCGAAACTAAACAGATCAGTGTTTCATTTTCAACTACTGGGGACTCGATATTTTCGACGTTTTTGATGGACTGCATGGGCCACTCTGAAAAGTTGGATCCCAACCAGGATGGACCTGAGAGCCAATGGAAACTATTCATAAAGGTTTGTGAATTAGCACCTATAAAAGGGAGGTCCGCAATATTTTGGTGTCCAGGTACAACGTACCAATTTTTGGGAGGGAAGAGTTGATGTATTTTGGAGATACGATTGGAAATGAAAGTTTTCCATCTCTTAGGACTAAAAAGATTCCAGTGGAGCGTTATTTCTGAATCAGAGAGGGCAAAAGTTTCTTCAACATTTTTTCTAGGACAGAAGGTGTATCGAGAATGAGCTACAAGTTTCGACAAAAATACTGCAGCACAAATTTCAATTCGGAGTATTGTGACCCTAGTCATAGGGGCAACTCTAGCTTGAGAATAAAGAAAGGTTCCATTCACCCTACCATCTGAATTCATGGACCGAACATATGTTACTGCACCACAACCAGATTGGCTTGCATCCGCGAAACCAACGAGAGTAATAGTGGAATCGAGTGAAACTGAAATATGACGAGGAATTCTAAGATTTTCGATCAAGGGCAACTCGTTTTGTATTTTATTCCATTTGGTTTGAATTTCTGCGAAAGGGGGCTCGTCCCAATCTATACGCAATTTCCAAAGCCTTTTAATCACGAATTTGATCAACAAAGTAATCGGAGATATTCCGCCAATGCGATCGAACATTCTTGCTATAAACGACAACATATTTCTCTTTGTACAGGGGGTCGGTCGAATATCTATTTTGAAGTGAAATTGGTTATCAACAGGATGCCAACGTAATCTTGATACTTTAACATTTTCTACGAAATCGAAGGATTGTTGAAGTTTGAGGTCATCAGGAATTTTCGACAATAATTGTTGAGAATTGGATATCCATTTGGGAATTTCAAATCCACCGGATTTGAACAAGGACACTAGCTGAGAATGAACCTCAAAGGCAGTTGATGAATCAGGAAAACTACTAATGAAATCATCCATGTACATATCTTGATGAACAGGAATAAATGTGTCGAAAAAATTTTCCGCTTCGTCTTGAGCTAACTGTCTCACAACGCGGAGGACTTTACTCCGAACGTAACACGATTGAGTCATAAATAGAAATGGGTTCTTCTGGATCGAATATCCATAAAATTCTTTGAAATGGTCTATGAGCTTCAATAACACCTATTCGAAGAAACATTTTTCTCAAATCAGCCACAATCGCTACAGGAAACAATCGAAAATTCATGAGGATCGAAACGGGGTTGTTTTGCAACCTGGGTCCAGTAAGAAGGATGTCTTTCAAAGAAAATTTTTTTTATCAGTTTCCATGCTAGCATCATGAACTATTCGACAAGAGGTTGAGGTAGTATTGGATTCGATAACACAATGGTGTGGTATAAAATAGAAGGGTTTATCAACTCATTCAGGGGGAACTAATGACATATGACCCTGGTCGATATAATTTTTGTGTATATCGCTATACGACTCTCAGATATTTTCTCGTTGTAATTGTCTCTAGGGATAATAATCTACTTTTAGCATAGGAAAAGGAATCACCTGATTCCGATGGATCATCTTCAAAGGGTAGTGCGACAGTAAATCGAACACTTTCGTTCCGTTTAAGATTTTCTCTGAAAATTTTCTCGCAAATTTTATTGTCCTCGGTTCTAACTGGAGAAAAAAATCTTTCACTTCATACATTTTCTCTACAAGGCTATCTAAATTTGAACCCACAGTTGAAAAATAACGATGACTCTGATCATGATCGCGTTTCATTGTATTTACAAGTCCGGTAACTACATTACCAAAAGATGTTTGAATAGCCGTGGGAGTGTCTACTACCCCGTCGACCTCATGTGAACCAAGAATTTCAGCGAATACAGATGCACCTAATATTCCATCTATTTCGCCTGGACGGCCAAAATGAGGGGCTGCTAAAGGAATGTTTTTCAAATGATCAAACAAACTAATATCAATGGACATTTTCGGTAATTTATCCGTTACTATATCAACAAGCAATATTTCAATTGTCTGGTACGTTTGAGAATCAACATTTGAGTGAATTGTTGAATCTGACCTACCCTTTACTAAATTCGGGTAACCTCAATGTAAGCAAATCGAACATGGATACACAATCTAACAAAAATCTAATTTCGTGTTCTTTATTCCACCTGTCACGTACTTTCCCTAAAACAGTACCCAGAAGAAGGTAAATTTCGAACTCTGATTGGCATCAGAAGAATTTTGCGATGAAGCATTATGCTCAATTGTATAAGGAATGGAACCTTGGATGGGTGCCGATTGATTTTCAGAAGTGTATGATGCTTCATTCTACATATTGTGCAACAGAACTTTAAAGGACAAGTAATAATCCGATGTTCATTGGAGAAACAATTCAAACACAAGTTTTTGTCCTTCATCAACTCAAATCTATGTTCGAAATTCCAGTTCCTGAAGGAATGACAATCCTTCAGAAAATGTGCACCTTTATGACAAGCTAAACAACTATATTGTGAAGATTATTCTTTGGCAAAAAGGGATCTGGGGTTTCTGAAAGGTTGAACTACTCTAGAAGAACTGAAATTCGAATTTTGTGTGGGTTTTTCCAACTTGACGATGATTAAACTTTGTTGACGAATGAAAGTTTGCGATTCTTCATAGGTGAGTAAATTTTCACTGGATCTCATCAATTCAAAGGCATTAATAGTCTCTTGTGAGAGCTTCGACATGCCAATATAGGTAAATATATAATCTAACGAATCGGGTATATTTGAAAGTTTCAAAGCGGTTGAATTCGTGTCGAATTTCTCCAAAAATACTTGCATACTATTTGGTGTTTGAAATTCTCGTGAAATAATGGCCACAGGATCAAGTCCTCGTCATCAAACTTAACCAATTCAATTTTTGGCATGTGAATTCTAGATTTATCATGATTACTATTACTATTGGAAGAAACAGCTGTCGTTGTTGAAGTAGGCTTTACTATAAATTTTGCTGCATAATATTCAATGTGACTATTCAACTCATGAAATGCTTCCATGATACCATAATTAATTTTTTCTTCGGTTTTCAACCCTTGCTTGATAACAATAATTTCTTGGTAAATATTATGATATTCTTCAACAACCTTGGAAAATGTTCCATAACAGATAGTGAAGTCTTTGATTTTGGCTTGATTACCTGGCAAATTCTCAACAACATTGCCTGCATCAAAACAAAATTGTGCTTTCATTAACAAATTTTCTCGTTTCGCATTTAGTCTTTCTAGTTTCAGTTCGGGCGTACTCCGAGACATTTCTACGATTGGTCAAGCAGTGGCAAAAAAAATAACAAGTGAAGTCGCAGGCAAAAACGACGAAAGGTAGATGGCTTTATGGTTTTACTATCGACTAAAAACTCGAAAATTAATGATCGAAATATATTTTATAGAAAAATATTAAGGGAAAATCAATTCAACTTGGTAATGATGAAATTTACAATTATTCCAAAGGAATAACGAAATGATGATATATTATGGTTGGTACAAAATAGAAGGGAATACGCAATATATTTATTCGGAATTTATGAATCGAAGAAAGTCAGCATGAATTCTATTTCAACAATTCACAAAAGAAAATCCGATTCAATGCGGCTCGACTGAGCCAAAATATGGTGGATTTACCAAAGGAAATTTTATAATGGACTGTATAAAGAATAGATCGCTTACCTTTCTAATAGAAGACAGCAATTCTCTTCGAACTAAATTTTCACCAAGGTGAAGAGGAGGAAAAATATGGTTGTGAGGATACAAGGAAGTTGGTGGTTTCACACTTTTACTCGAAATCGAAAATTGAATTGCCGAATAAAAACCTTGGTTTTTTGCTATATCGAATCGGAACGGCTGTAGAATTCATACTGACTCTTTACCTTGTGATGCGCATGAGCATCTTCACTTAAGTAAACAATCCAATTCTAGGAAATCGTCCTGAGTAGACAAGACCTGTTGCATTGATTTTCCCAGGAATTTCATCTGAACAGAACGGACAAAACAGTCTTCAATGATCTTCAGTAATGCCTCAACGAAACCCAAAGTGACTGTCAGATAATATTTCATTATTCTCGAAGTTATTTGTCTTTTAACAATATTTCAATAATTTTTGAAAATATACTGATTATTGAGATTGGAAGAAAGTTATCAATAGATTTTTGACTGTCTTTTCTGAATAAAGGTACGACCCTGGAAACTTTCAATGGGTCAAGGAAAAATCCCTTAGAGAAACGATGATTCATTGGAGCAGTCGAAGGTTCGAGCACTATGTCCGATTGAGTTCATATGCATCCTCTGATTTAAAATTTAGCTGGAAGCCCCTTATAATCTAGTAGTTGGAGCTAGAAAAAACTATAATTATGTGATTATAGTACCTTCAGGAGATTCATATAATCGAGAGAGGAGTTTGGTAATGTTTTATTGATATTTTCAGCAACTGAATGAAAAAAATCGTTGATTCGTCAGCGCTGAAGTGGGAGGCAATTACTCTTCAATTTGTCTCTGTAACGTTCACCATGTAGTATACTGTTTGGGTATTCCGAAAGTGCACACTTAAAGTAATAAAGCATTAAATCTCCATACGGGTCCCAGACCTGCTCACTATCTTCTAAATGTATCAGTACTTTTCAGTGTGCCGAGGTGTTGGCAGTGATGATTTCAACGTTGACTACCCATTTCAATATAACGAAAAGAGAAAAGGAAGCAGAAATGGTGCACGGTGGAATATAACGAAAAAAATTTCATCTACTAAGACAACGATTTGAGGTACTCCAGCAAAACCTATATGATTCAAGTGATGACAGTGTGAATGGTGAGTTGACAGTGTTAACTTCCTTTAGATTCCTTTTTTTTCTCCACCTCATAGGGAATTTTCGAGGGATGACATATGCATAATATTGTCGCGCTAGTTGCTCTGCATACACATCGTATTGTCAATGAAACTATGCATACACATGTATTGCTCCTTTTCACCTAATCGGTACTAGCACCCTTGGTAGCTATATGGTTACATAAGATGGAATCAGCTGATTCACTGAGTTTTTTCTTTTGTTCTTATAGACCACTCGACTGAAGAGGAATAATCGCAAACGTGGCGGTGATAGCTGTTCCGACGGAGGTTGATCCGTTGTTATTGACTGACGGTACCCAAGAACAACAACAGGCCATCGAGACACTCGATTCAAAAACTTTTTCGGTCCTAGGAGAGCATCCCCTTCATCTACAAGCGCTTGGAGCTCCGCTACACGATGAAATATTGGTGCAATGGAAGAATATTCTCAAAAAAAGTTTGGGAGTGGATGAGCTCCAGGAAATTATCGCAAAATATCCATTGTGATAAATCTGTCAATGTTTAACTCCTCCCAAGTTGAAGAAAGAGGTGTTCTCGAACTGAAAAAAGACCAATTTCTCTCCAACCTGCAGGGGCAGACAGGGATTGGCTTGTTAGCTATTGGTCGGCGCTTAGAGATAATTATCAAAAATGCAGCTGAGGTGGCGATCCAGCAGGATGTTATACTCGTGCTGGCCGATGCTGCAAAATTGTTTGCAAATATTTTTCATAGCCTATCTTTCCACCGAAAATATAGTTTGAACCATCAGTTGAATCCGAATCTCAAGAGAGTCATCAATGACGAAGACATGGAAGAATGGTTATTCGGTTCGAACTTACAGGATCGAATAGAGGAGATGCAGTCCCTCCAAGCCACGGCACAGCAAGTGAAGGCCACACCTACAACTCAGAAGCCAACAGCGAACCCAATTTCGAATTCTTTGAACTGCAAGCGCCAAGTTCCACAAACAAAAATGTGATTTTGAGGAAGGAGCGAAAGTGGCATGTCTATCATCAAGAAAAGCCGATCTATCATCGTCTAATATTCAGATGTCAGGCATAACTATTTCTACGAAATCAAGTGTTTCGATGCTAGGAATTACAATCAGTGATAATTTCCCATGAGCAAACCATGAAAGATCGATTGCTAGAAAAGCTTCACAGAAATTTTAATTTCTGTTTCGTGCGAAGAAATACTTCACTTCTCGCCAGTTTCAAATAATCTACAAGGCTCAGATACGACCCGTCATGGAATATAGTTCTTATGTGTGGAGTTCAGCACCAAAACATTCATTGAGGCTTCTTGTTTCTATTCAGAGAAAGGCAATTCGTCTTGTTGGGGATTCTTCGCTCACAGACTCGGTCACTTCATTGGAACATCGTAGAAGGGTCGGAAACTTGTCTCTCTTCTATAGATACTCTCACGGTCGATGCTCTTCCGAATTGTTATCAATCGTTCCACCCTTGGCAATATCTACACGGATGACTCGACGAGTACAGAATTCCCACCCCTTTGTTGTGAATTTTGAAACCTTTCCAACCTCTTTTGCTGAGGGATTTTTTTTGAATAGAACAGCTGAGCTTTGAAACTCCTTGCCAGAAGAGGTTTTTCCTGAGGCTTACAAACTTCAGAAATTCAAAGTGAATGTTAATTCGTATCTCCTGTCCCTTGATTCACGCGGTGTTCTTTGAACATTACAGGGCTTCCCTTTCGTGTGAATCTACACATGAAAACAAAAGATCAGCACGGGTCGACAAAGTGACAACCGCGAACGAGATAAGAAGCCCCCTACAAGATCAACAACCTAGAGAGCAAACTATGCGATTTTCTTTGCCTGATAAGAAAATTTGTAAAATACGTAGCCAGATAATTACAATGCAGTCAAAACCAAAATGTTCAATGAGAGATTTTGTGAAATTTATTGGAACTTTGAATTCATCTTGTCTTGCCATTCCATACGGGTTGCTTCATATAAAGAATTTCGAGAAAGAGAAATATTTAGCTCTTAGACGGGAAAATTATGATCATAATGCCACTATGCCAATGGGAGATTCCTTTTAGGCAGATCTGGTGTGGTGGTGAATTAATATTACAACTGTTGGCAAATATATTGAACCTTCAATTTTTTTGAGAGTGATATATTCAGATGCCTCAAACTCTGGGTGGGGGGGCTTTATGTGATTAACTTTTCAGAGTTAGTTGCTGCTTTCGAAGGTCTCAGATGTTTTGCTCACGATTTACACGACTGTTCAGTATTGTTGAGGATAGATAATAATTTAGCAATATCTCTAATTAACAAAATGGGCACTCTGTGAGGTATTCGAATTTGAATTCAATAGCCACCATTTGGGAATAGGCAGAGCAAAGAAGTTTATTCATTTTCACCTCATATATCAGATCAGAATGTTAAAGCGGATTTCGAATCTAGAATGCTTTATGTAGAGACCTGAATCATTCGCGATAGATGCTGCCACAATCAATTGGAGTGCATACTTTTTTATGATCTTTCGCCATTCGCCTTGATAACGGAAGTTTTGGATGAAATAATTCGAGATGAAGCCTGTGGTATATTGATAATTCCAGACTGGCCAGCTCAACCGAAGTACCCACTTTTCTTAAAACTTATTGCTGGACCGCAGCTTGTTATCAATCCTGAAAGAGATTTGATCTTATCCCCTTCCAGAGATCTCCTTTCAGTGAAGCTTCGACCCTGATGGACGCCAAATTATCCGGGAAGCTTTTTCAAACAGGGGTTCAGAGGAGGACGTCATCAGCATCATGATCAAATCATTAGACGATAGTACTCTATCTCAATATAATATAACATATAAGAAATAGTGGACATACTGCATGTCCAGGGGTTTCAATCCCTACGAGTATAATTTGAATGTTAATTTTGATTTTCTGGGCAACGATTGTAATTCCTCTCTTTCTTCTGTTAATAGTGGTAAATTGGCCCTTTGTCTTATTTTTGATATAAATGAGCGCGATCAAAATATCATGAAGAGATTCTTGGAGGGTTTTAATAAAATGAAGCCACCGATTCCAAAATACGACTCTACATGGGATCCCAATTTAGTGCTGAACTATCTCGGAAAATTTCACCCTTTGGAAAATTTAACTCTGAAAGATTCAACTTTTAAGTTATTTTCTCTTTCATCACTAACGACAGGTCACAGGTTACAAACTCTCAATCTCATTTATATTCAAAATATTAGCATGGGCAACGACATGATAAAAATACGAATTACTGTAAAAATTATGACTTCAAATTCAAAACGCCCTAACCCTATTTTGCGTTTCTTTTATTTTCAGACCGAAACCAGAGCTTTGTGTTGCAAGTTTAATCATTCATTATATGAATTAAACAAAAACGCTACGAAATAATAACACTAATAATTTGATTCTTACATTCAAGAAGCCGCATCATCCTGCTTCTACCCAAACCATCAGCAGATAGATGAAGACTGTTTTTCATAACAGTGGAGTAGACAAAACTATATTTGAAGGCTATTCAACTCGTCATTCGGCTACATCAGCCGCGACTCGAAAAGGTGTGAATATAAAAATAATACGACAAACAACTTGGAATTTGCAAACACAATTTAAGGGAACTATTGAATGATGTCGATTATCTTGTAACTTATTATTTTTATTTCAACTGATTGAAAATACGTTATATAATATATCTATGATAAAAACAAGTTATTTTTTAATTACTTGAAACACATTTCGTTGACTGAGTTTACATGTATGTTGTATCGTAGCCTTCGCTATTGTGTTTTTAAAAACAAACACAAAAGTTACGAGGGAAGTTTCTTTATTTCTAAATGTTTTCTTCTTTTCTTCTTAAATCTATACTGGGGTCGCCAGGAAACTAGTGGTTCACTTTGGTTTTGCTTTGCTCTTTGGCTTTGCACTTTGTTTCACTTCGGTTCACTTTTGGATACCGTGTATTTACTTTTTATTACTTTCGACTTGCTTGTCGTACTTTAATGAAACTAACTAGAATGTGGAACCGACTAGAATAATGAAACCAACTAGAATAACATTGATCTAGTTTCAGATCATTATATAGGTTCGTCTCTGCTGATAGAGCAAACCTTGAAGAAAGGAAATGAATTAGCGGTTTGAAATAAGTCGCACTAGCTTCAGGGTGACCTAATTAATATAATGCGCAATTATGGTACAATAGGGCCATTGTCTAGGGATATATAACAACTCCCTTCCCTAGAGAAAAGTTAAGGCGAAGTTGCATTGACTTTTCAGAAAATTATTATATTGTAAAATTTTCAAAAGTATATTAATTTATCAATGCATCCTCGTAGCATAAAGTGTTAACAAGTTTCCAATAAATAGCCATCAAATACAAGTAATACAGTTGTTTCTTATAAGTAAGTCACAATCGGGTGTATAGTCACAAATATGTTGAGAATTCTCGTAATGGAGTATTTTGTTCTTCATTGAGATCTCTGATATTAGGTCGTTTTCGGGGTAATATTCGTAATATCCTCCTGAAGGATTTAGCTCTGTTTTCAGGTGGTGGAGAAGGTGGAAAATCACTAGATTCAATTGCTAGCGTTCGTTTCCTTCTCTTACAGCGGTAGTAACATAGCAGGATTATTATGATAATAATAATTGTAATGGAAAAATATGTGAACCATGAGATGTGTTTATTCACAAATGGTTCATTTATTAATTCATCAAGTAATTTCGAATTTTGATCAAGTTTATGTTGTGCAATTTCTAAATCATCTAGATTCAAATTGCTCAACTTTAAAGGCTTCAGTTTTGGTATTTTTGCTTGTGATGGAATGTCTTTGCAACATTCATACGGAATGTTCACTGGATGTGAATCAAAAGAGACATATGAGTCTTCTTGGATATCATTCGTTATTGCTTGTATTTTGGTTATACCAATAAAAGCGTTACAAGAGCCTTTTAGTTCTATAATTGAATTCTTATGAATCGTTTCTGTAACTGTATTTCTGTTCATGCAGTTCACAGTAATATGCAATGGTTCTGCTATAATTACTAACCAAATATTTTTATCGAGTTCTTGGATATTATATCCTTGAGAGTAAATTACGCGGCTTTGACAATTATCAGGGATTGTTCTGGAATTTCTGAACAATTTTGCTTCACATGGAGCACATTCATTGATTGGGTACACATATAATCTAGAACGTGATATAAGCATTGGTAATAATGTTTTACATTCTTTGGGATCTGGTACAATAGTATAAAGCAAGTTTTCATCATTTTTCGCGATAAATTTTGAGTTAATTGAAAGAATATGATGTAGACCTGTTCTATTATCTTTGATTGGAATTGGGAACAAGTGATACATCGTATATATCTGGGGGTCAATTAAAGGTATTTTCGAAATGAAAACCTTAACTTGACTGAGTTTGAAAAGCTTCTAATTCGATGATATTCAGGTATTGTGCTACTTTTGAAGTTTTCGCTATGAGAGGTAAATTATTTCTTTGCAAGTTCTGTGAGATTTGTTGTAAAGAGCTCACTAGTTGTTCAGGTGTTATTATGGAAGAATGAATAATTCCTAGTCTAGCGAATGTTATTGAATTTAAGATATCATTCAAGTTATCTTGAATAAAAGAGTAGCTTTCCATTAGCTCTTCAGCGATTTCCAAGAATCTAACTTTCAGTTCTATTTGTGAAAATTCGTCAGCGTATTCTTGGAGTGTAGCATGGATAATTTGAATATCTTTGTTGAAAGTTTCTTCATCTATTTGAAGTTTTCGAATAGTGTTATTAAAATTCTTGATCACTGACGTTGTGACAGATATCTGGTTCTTCATCAAGTTTTCAAGCTCATGTTCATCGTTATTTAATTTGTTTATACAGTTTGAATAATACTCGCCGTCTGAGGCATCTAAATTACCTGTAATTGCTTTAAATACTGTCCCTATACCGTCTATAATTCCGCGTTTTTGTCTGTTAGTATCTAGACTAATTTCCTGAAATTTTTCATCAATGGACTTTGAAATTTGCATTAATAGATTTATATGTGTTTTTACTTCAGCATATAGTGTTCGTTTTTGGGCTTCCATATTATCAGTTGGGAAAATATTGATCAAAGAACTTAATATTTTATTATTATTTTCGAAGGAATTTCGTAAAAGAGTGGTATTTTTATTTACCAATAGTTTCCATTTGGTGTTGGAGATAACCATGTTAATGTCTTCATGATAGTATATTCCAAGGGTGTTGTTGATAGGGCTAATCGTATATTGGCTTGCTATTATCCGGAAAAGCAGGGATAATCTGAAAAAATATCATTCGATTACCTTGAATATGGTTTCATTTTGTCAAAATTATATTTCGACTCTTGATTGGTTTCTTCATTAATTACGATAGCTGAGTTTTGGAATATTTCCTTTATTCTAAATGGTCCTTTGAATTTGTCTTGTAGTTTATTTCCGATTTGAGATTCCTTGATATAGACAAGATCTCCTACTTTATATTCGTATCGGTTTCCTGAGATACGTTCGTCATAACGTTCTTTAGATTTTTGTTTGTTGTCTTGCATCTTTTTCCTTGCTGTTTTATAATAATAAGATATGCGATTATTTAAGTCTCGTATATACTTAGTGATCAATTCTTTTTCATTATAAAGAGTCTCGGGAGGTCTACCGGATGTGTGTCCAAATATCAACTCATAGGGAGTAAATCCGTGAGCTTTATTTCGTGAATTGTTATATGCGATTACCGCGTAGGGTAAAACTGTGAAGGGGTGTTCTTCTGGATGGTTAGAAGTATGGATTCTTATTATTTCTAATAAAGTAGCGTGAAATCTTTCTAACGATCCGTTAGACTGTGGATGATCTACGCTTGAATGTGTCAGTTTGATATCATAAAGTGTACACAGGTCTTTCATCATAGCTGAGTTAAATTCTCTACCTGCGTCACAATGTATCCTTAGTGGGGTACCGTAGTATTGAAAAAATAGTAGTAATGTGTTGACAATTGTTTGAGAAGATTTATTTGGGATTGGATATACTTGTACGAATTTCGTTAGTTCGTCGTTTATGCTTAACGCGTAGTTTTTGGTGGGAACTTCAAGTATATCGATATTTATTCTTTCAAAAGGAGCTTTTGGGGCTTCTGTTATAACCATAGGATAACTTAAGTTTTTTCTACATATCTTTGATTTTTGACATGTTTCACATTTTTTTATGAAATCCTCGACGTCTTTAGTCATTCCTGACCATTGGTATTTACTACGTATTCTTCTGATTGTCTCGTTTATTCCGCGGTGAAGGTTGGCTTTTCCATTGTGGAAGTGGTCTAGAATCATTGGTATTTGATCTTTTTCAGGGGTTGTGACAATATTTTGACAAATTTTGAATTTGATAGTATCATCTTCAGCGAAGATGTAGGAGAGCATTTCTTGTTTTCGACATAATGAATCTCATTAGGTTTGAATTCTTTTTGAGACAAGTAGATAGTGTTGAATATATAGATTAGTATATCTTTTTTGTCAAAGGGGATAGGAACAATAAAATATTTTCTATCTTTTATTGATTTGCTCGCAATGATATTTACTTTGTTAATTTTGAAATGAATATCGTCGTCTTCAATTAGATCGTCTAATATAGTCTCGTGTAGATCTGTGTTATTATTCTGTTGCATGAAAGTTAATATTTTTTTATGTTTTTTATCTAAAAGTTGATCATTTGTTATTTCAAATTTTGAATAGTCTATAATTGATTTTGTTTGTAAAAGATGAAGAAATCTTTTGAATTCTTCGTTTACCGTTTCAGGGGCAATTTCTGTTTCTGGTTCTGAGATTTCAGAGACTGGGTTGTCAGTGTCAGTGTCTGATGTTTCGTTATTGGTATTTGCCATTAGAATTGATGCTCGGAATTTTGAAATTTCTTCAAAATGATTTATTTTGATTCGCGATAAAGCATCAGCGTTCTTATTTATTTTGCCAGGCTTATATACGATTTCATAGTCGTATTCTTCTAATTTTAATCGCCAGCGTGCTAATCTGCTTCCTGGATCTTTGATAGAAAATAACCAAGTGAGGGGCCTGTGATCTGTTATCAGTTTGAATCGTCTTCCGTATAAATATGGTCTGAAGTGCTTTACTGACCATAAAATTGCTAAAAGCTCGCGCTCTATTGTGGAATACTTTGTTTCTGCAGGGGCTAATGTTCTTGAAGCATAAGCAATTGGAAGGTCTTTTCCAATAGGTCCTTGTGATAATACGGATCCTATAGCGTATGAACTAGCGTCTGTTGTTCATTAGTTTGTCTTTAAGTTCTTCAAATGAGTTTTTACAGTCACTATCAAAATTGAATTTAGTATCTTTTTGCAAAAGTTTTGTTAAAGGTTTGGAGATTTTGGCATAGTTTGGAATGAAGCGTCTATAGTAACCTGTGAGTCCTAGAAAAGATTTTATTTCTCTCACGTTCGTAGGCTGGGGAAATTCTTGAATGCATTTCACCTTTTCTGCGTTGGGTTGTAAACCGTCTTTTGTAATTTTGTGTCCTAGATAAGCGACTTCTGTCCGTAAGAACTCGCATTTGTCTGGCTGTAATTTTAAATTTGCTTTTCGTAGTCTTTTAAATACTGCTTTTAATCGTTCAAGATGTTCATCAACGGTAGCTGAGTATATAATGACATCGTCCATATACACTAAGCATCGTTCACCTTGTAATCCTAATAATATGTTATCCATTAGTCTACAAAATACGGATGGGCTATTTTTCATCCCGAAGGGCATACGAATGTACTCGTAGTGTCCGTTCTCTACCGAAAATGCAGTTTTTTCTATGTCTGATTCGTTTATTTCTATTTGGTGAAAACCACTTGCCAAATCTAGTGTTGTAAAACAAGTACAGCTTCCTAACTGATCGAGAATGTCTGAAATGTTTGGAAGAGGGTATTTATCATTCACAGTGATCTCGTTTAGTTTTCGATAGTCGATTACTATTCTCCACTTTTGTTTGCCAGAGGCGTCCATTTTTTTGGGGACGACCCATACAGGGGAAGACCAAGGGGAAGTAGATGGTCTTATAATTCCTTGTTTTAGCATTTCATCTATTTGAGTTTTGACTTCTTGCTTATGAATCTGCGGATACCTATATGATTTTGTAAATATCGGTTTCGCATCGCCTGTATTTATTGAATGCTTTATTTCATTTGTAAAAGTTAAAACATCACCGTCTAAATAAAAGATGTCGGCAAATTGTAAACAAAGTTCTTCAATTCTTTGTCTATCGTCTTCGTTTAGATGGTCCAGTCTCAGTTGATTTTTTATTTCATAAATTCTGTCGTAATTTGGGTTTTTATTGTCCATGTTTATACTGTTTATCTGTACGCTTTCAATTGGGGTGATTTCTTCAAGTTGGATGTCAGAGAAATCTACAGTTTTTGTTATAGCATTTGGATTTATTATTGAGGTTAAAAATTCTCCTTCGTTGTTAATTTTTACTAAAGCATTAGTTAAACGTACCTTTTCTATCACTTGAGCTATCAGTATAGCCTCGGTGTTTTTCAAATGTTTTGTTCGTAGTTTACAAATTTGTTCGGTTCTTGGTAGAAGAGTAATTTCATTCAAGAAATTATCCTTATCTGGTTTGATTTGTTGTAGGGGAACTGAACAATTTGTTTCTTCGTCTCCTAATTTATGAAGATCAACAGTTTTGAAATTTGTCACAAGTTTTTTTATTTTTGATGTCAATTATGCAATCATAATGTTCTAAAAAGTCTGATCCTAAAAGTCCGTCGAATTGAATATCTAGATTGAAGATATACACTTTATGTGGATTGCCTGTTGCAAAGGGTATCATAGTTGATTCGTCAATGTTCAATGTTTGATCGGTTATGCCTTGAATTGTTATGTTTTCTTTTATTCGATTTGGATAATTCTCAACAGTATGAGGTTTGAAAACAGAGATTCCTGCTCCACTATCTATTAATATTTTGAATCGTTTAGAAATGTCATTAATATAATAAACATTCCTATTGTCTATGGACATCAAAGGTCGATTTACATGAAATTCTGTTCTTGGTTGACGTTCGATTTGTTGTATACTTTGTTGTTTGAAGGATAAGTTTGGGTATTCATTTGTAAAGTTTGAATTTTCGTTTCGATAGGTATATCGGGAGGTTGAGTTGGATTGCCTATACGAAAATTTTCAATTGGCATGTTATCATTTCCGTGCGTTTTATATTCGTTGTCATTTCCATATGCGAAATATTCAGTATCAGTGTTTGGGTATTCAAGAGGGTAACACTGAGTTTCGTCATAGTAAGGGTTGTAGTTCGAGTACTGGTTTTGATCATAATGAAAATTATTATAATCTGTTTCGATATTTTCAGGAAAATAATCAGTATTTCCTGCACTATTATACAAATCGTATTCTGCTTGGTCGAAGTTGATTACGTGCGCTCTTGGATTCGGATTTTGCTGAATTACTGATGGTCTTGACTGATTTGTCTTATATTGTTGACTCGGATGTGGGTTAGGTCGAAGTTGTCGATGTTGCGCATAGTTTTGTGGATTATTGTTATAATTAGTATAAGAGCTTGGTTGTTGGTAATTGTTTCGTTGGAAATTCGCAATAGGTTGTTTGTTATTGAAAGTTGAAAATTGTGATTGAGGGTAATTCATTCTTTGGAAAAATTGTTGAGGTTTTTGAAATTGTTGAGGTTTTTGAAATGGTTGAGGTTTTTGAATTGTTGGTTTGAAATTTTGAGGGACTTTGTTGAATTTTTGAGTTTCAAAATAACTCAATTGCAATTCTCGTTTGATTCTTTCTGCTGCGGTTAGAATATCTCGTGGATTACTCGCTCTTATGATTTGTCCTAGCTTTGGTTCAATACCAGTTAATAAAGTATTTAGGCTCATGGAATCGATTAATTCCGTTTGTGCTTCTTTTTGTGGTTGAGTTAAAGCTTGTTTGTTGATGGCTGAATATAATTTAGCGACGTGTGTTTGAATTCGAGAAACGAATGTCAATGCATTTTCATTTGGCATTTGTTTCATACGTTGTAAGTCTTGAATTAAGGAATTCAGATCACGCGTATCACCAAAATGTGTCTCTAAAAGATCTTGAATTTCTATCCAAGTTTCTGGGTTACGTGAGTTTACTATTTCTGCTGCTTTGCCTCTTAATTTGTTTTTTATATGCAAAGTCACAAAAATTTTCTGATCTACGACTGCCATTCGTTGTGCTGTTGAACATGCTCTTAGAAAAGTTGACAAAAATATGGGGTTTCCGTCGTATTCGGGTACAATGGAGAAAATTTCAACAAGTTTGTATGGTTCGACTTCTGCCATTGTTCGAATTTTATTTATTCACTGGAGAAGCTTGAATGAATAGTTAGAAGCTTTCTTTTCTTCAAATAATCAGTATTATCTGATTTAGGAATAATAATTGTAATTGATGTTTAGTTTTTTCTTTTTCAAATAATCGTATTATTTGATTCGATTTTAAAAATATTCTCAATAGATGTTCGTATGAGGTTTAAATGAGTTCTGGGATGTAAGATATAGAACAGATATAATCAATATCAATGAAATGAAGGTAAAATCGAGATGACGACTTACCGAAGTATGGTATTCATGAAGTTGATGACTTGATCTGGGTGTAGAAGATGAAATCCTACTCTGTTAACCAGGAGTCCAGTTCTGCTGTGTTGAGAACCGTCAGAGAGACCGTCTTCTTTGGGGAAGATGTGGTTGGCTGGGTGTAGAAGATGAAATCCTAGCTCTGTTAACCGGAAGTCCAGTTCTTCTTTCTTGAGAACCGTCAGAGAGACCGTCTTCTTAGGAATGGGATGTGGTTGTTTGGTTCTGGGTGTACGAAGATGAAATCCTAGCTCTGTAAACCGGAAGTCCAGCGTTGATTGTTTCCAATGCTGTCAGAGAGACCGTCTTCGTGGGGGTTGTGGATTCTTCTTGACGTTGAAGGCTTAGTAACCACCGTCCTGAGTTTTCAGTAACGTTGAGTCAATCCTCACGACTGCGCCAATTTGTTGTATCGTAGCCTTCGCTATTGTGTTTTTAAAAACAAACACAGAAGTTACGAGGGAAGTTTCTTTATTTCTAAATGTTTTCTTCTTAAATCTATACTGGGGTCGCCAGGAAACTAGTGGTTCACTTTGGTTTTGCTTTGCTCTTTGGCTTTGCACTTTGTTTCACTTCGGTTCACTTTTGGATACCGTGTATTTACTTTTTATTACTTTCGACTTGCTTGTCGTACTTTAATGAAACTAACTAGAATGTGGAACCGACTAGAATAATGAAACCAACTAGAATAACATTGATCTAGTTTCAGATCATTATATAGGTTCGTCTCTGCTGATAGAGCAAACCTTGAAGAAAGGAAATGAATTAGCGGTTTGAAATAAGTCGTACTAGCTTCAGGGTGACCTAATTAATATAATGCGCAATTATGGTACAATAGGGCCATTGTCTAGGGATATATAACATATATATATCTACATGTGTTTATATGTATGTATACATATTTGTATATATTTATTTATTGTTGAATTTTTCATAGCATTTATATAACTACTAATAGTTACAAAATAAATGCGTTGTAGATCGTTTCGGCCTATCTTTCAACAGCTTCATGGTAAACGTTACAGAGACGGATTGAAGAGTACTTAATAGATTATTCGTCTTACCTGTAAGGAAAATCAATCTTAATTACTCGAAATCTGGATCTGAACCAACACCAAAAAGTACTGATACATTCAGAAGATAGCGAGCAGGTCTGGGACCCGTATGGAGATTTTTTGCTTTATTTTTTTTTAGTGTGCACTTTCGGTATACCTGAACAGTATACTACATGGTAAACGTTACAGATCCAGATTTCGAGTAATTTAGATTGATCTTCCTTACAGGTAATTCGATTAATCTTATTAATTATTTTTATATTTCTTCTTGAATTCAAAATTAACAAGTTTTCAGCCGTCTTTGGACACGTTTTGAGATTTTAAAAAAGAATTATCATATGCTGCCTTTTTTTGTAGCGGTAATTGAATTCCTATTGTCGGTGATTTCGTTTTTCCCGCAAGCCTATGAAAATACCCAACAACTAACGTACCTTCAAGCCAAACAAAAGGTGACATAGCAGCATTCAAGGTACTCCTGTTTATGGTTACTTTGAAAGCGGAATAGTATTGAGGATATTCAGATTTCATTTCGTTGGAGATGGCCTCTGGTGCAGGTATTCTGTGAGCTCTTCGGGTGTGGTATCTTTATGCATTTCGCAGACATGTGAAAATGCAAACTGAACAGCTACTAAAAGGGATTGGCCCTTTGTCATCATCCATATTATTATACATTTTGCTATTTCTAGACTCTCGAATGCATCGAGTAGCCTTTTGCATCCCTAAACAATCTCAGATTGTTTTCACCAATTCTATAATCATTATTCAGAGCATGTTGGGTGATCGAGGATGTGCATACCACAGTTAACAAGCGGAGTCCATATCGGTCCAAAAAACTCGGCAAGTAGTTTTTGCATCACCTTAGATTGTGAAGTATATAAATAGCTAACCCTAGTCTTTGGATTTAGTATCAGTTTTCTTCTACTGAAAATGCTAACCTTATTAGCGGAACGCGCGTCAAATGAAAGTAATGTCAGTTTGGTGTTAGGGCAATTGATCTCTAAAAAAAGTGTCAATCTACATCAAACCTGAATATGTGTATGATTATCCACACGGTGATTTCTCTTTATTGTGTCAACTGCTTGATTGTACTGATCACTACCAGATGACCAGTTAAGAGAATTGTTGTACCTACCGATTTGTTCTATGGGAATATATTCACTTGTCTGAACCTGACAATACTTACGTATTGTCTAGTAATTAGAAGAGGTATGAAAGGAAGTCGCGAATATCTGAACTGAAAAAAAAATTAAATATCTCCATAGACAAGTTGAGAAAATGACGGAGTGGGC